>PVLC010023918.1:0-25193 GCA_004027655.1 Graphiurus murinus | reverse complement strand
CTGGCTCAACCCCCCCCCCCCGCCCTAAGGAGGAGGCCCTTCCTCCGCTCAGTGAGGCATCCTGTTCTTCTCTCCCCTCAGTGAGTTCCGTGCTAGACCCTCCTGCGCCCTAGCAGAGCAATTCCTGCGACCTTGAGGACCAAACTGATCTGCTGATCAGAGTCCCACCCACTTAAACACTGGTAACATCACTCTCTGGGGCTCCCGTCCTTTTCCATAGCTCAGCCTCCCTTGCCACCCTTTCTCCCCTCAGACCACGCACAGACCCAGGTTCCTCTGTGCTAAAGGAAACCTCTTCCCGACTCGCACTTAACCGCTGTGCTTCCTCTCACTTCCCTTCACCACCTGCTCCTGGAGCATCTACACACGCCATGTCTACACTGCCCTCCCCACTAACTCTGTGTGTGTTACTGGGGATAGAACCCAGGGGCATTCTACCTCTGAGCTATACCCCTAGCCCTATTTTATTCTTTTATTTTGAAATAGGATCTCACTAAGTTGTAGAGGTCCTCAGTTGCTGAGGCTGACTATGAACCTGCAATCCTCCTGTCTCAGCCTCCCAAGTGCTGGGATTACCAGTGTTCACCACCATGCTGAGCTTTCTCCTAACTAACTCTAACCCATCCCACCACTCCAGCAAACAGCTTTTAGTTTCTTTGAGATCTTTCTTCCTTACTTTTAATTTGTTTTCTTTGTTTGTTTTGTTGTTGTTGTTGTGTGTATATGTGTATGTGTGTGTGTTACTAGGGATTGAACCCAGGGATATTCTACCTCTGAGCTACATATCAACCCTATTTTATTTTTATTTTGAAACAGGGTCTTGCTAGGTTGATGAGAGTCTCACTACTTGCTGAGGCTGTCCTCGAACCTGCGATCCTCCTGTCTCAGTCTTCCACCAACTGAGATTACAAGTGTATGCCACCATGCCCAGCTTATTTTTTATTTGTTTTATTTATTCGTTTGTTTATTTATTTATGTATTTATTTATTTACAGTACTGGAGATTGAACCCAGGGGCATTCTACCTCTGAGCTACACCCCCAGCCCAATTTTTTATTCTTTTGTTTTGTTTTGTTTTTTTGCGGTACTGGGGATTGAACTCAGGGGCATTCTACCTTCGAGCTATACCCCCAGCCCTATTTTTTATTCTTTATTTTGAAACCAGGTCTCACTAAGTTTCGGAGTGCATCACTAGGTAGCTGAGGCTGGCCGAGAACCCGGATCCTCCGGTCTCAGCCTCTTATTCTTTATTTTGAAACAGGGTCTCACTAAGTTGCAGAGGACCTCACTAAGTTGCTGAGGCTGGCCTCGAACCTGCAATACTCCTGCCTCAGTCTCTCAAGTACTGGGATTACAAAAATGTGCCACCACGCATGGCTCCAAATAGCTTTTCGAAAGTACAATCTTCCCTCAATATCTGCAGGGGATTGGTTCCATGCCCCCTGTTGATACCAAACTCTGTCAAGGCATAAATCCATTATATAAAATGGTGTATTTCAGGTGTAGTGGCGCATGCTTGTAACCCCAGTACTTGGGAGGCTGAGACAAGAGGATTGCAGGTTCGAGACCAGCCTCAGCAACTTAGTGAGGCGCTCAGCAACCTAGCGAGACCCTGTTTCAAATATAAAAAATAAAATAAGGTTGAGGGTGTAGTTCAAAGGTAGAATGCCCTGGGTTCAATCCCCAGTAAAACACACACACACACACACACACACACACACACACAACTATTGTGTGTGACAGTATATATCAGGCACTGTATTAGGGTCTGAGCACACTGAATTGAAAGATTCGTTGCACAGAAAGGCCACACAGGGAGCCTAATGTTATCTAACTCCATCCTAGGAAGCTGGAGTACCAACAGGCCCACAGCTCTCTTGGGATTCATGGCACCAGGTCCCATTTGGCACTGAGGCCCTGCCACTCCTTGGGCAAGGAAAGAGCACATCCCAGGCAGCCAGTCTATCCTGGAGGCTGGCAGCATCCCACGGGACTGGCCCGGGATTCTACCCAATCTGTGTGCTCACTGATGGGCAGAGTTTATCCCGAGCTGGTGGGGAGGCTATGGGAAGTGAGTCAGCAGCGGGCAGTCAGCAGACAGGAGCTGCTGAGTCACTCTTAGAGAGGCTGCAGGTCGGTGAGGTCAGAGCACAGGCTGGAGCCTGAAGAAAACCACAAACACTGCCAGGAAAGTGCTCAGACACAACGTTTTGCACTGGTCTTGTGAGGGTCTCGGGCCTGGCTACCCATCTGTGCCTGCAGAGTAAGAACCTTAGTGAACCCAAAGAGGGGAAGTGCCTGGACCACCCACAACCCTGATAAACAGAGAATGGCTCAAGCCCTCCGGAGTTCCAGCCCCTCACACCCCTGGAATAATGGCTTTCTTTCCTTCCTTCCTTCCTTTCTTTCTCTCTATCTCTTTTTTCTTGTGGTACTGAGGATTGAACCCAGGGGCATTCTACCTTCAAGCCACACCCCCAGTCCTATTTTTTTTTATTCTTTATTTTGAAACAGGGTCTCACTAAGTTGAGGAGAGCCTCACTAAGTAGCTGAGGCTGGCTGCAAACTTGGATGCTCTAGTCTCAGCCTCCCAAGTACTGGGATTACAAATGTGCATCACCATGCCTGGCTATTTTTCTTTTTTTGAAACAGGGTCTCATGAAGTTGCAGAGGGCCTTGCTAAGTTGGTGAGGCTGGCTATGAACCTGCGATTCTCCTGTCTCAGCCTCCTGAGTCCTGGGGTTACAGGAGCGTGCCACCGCACCTGGCTAGGCTCCCCCAGTTTCAATCCTGCTGCATCTCACGTCTTGGGAAGCTTCCCGCCCTCTCTAGCCTCAGGTGTCTTTTTCCTCCAACATGCAGAGTCTCAGTTCTCAAACCCTTGCTCCTGGCCAGGCTTGGAGGATAAGCAACAAACAAAAATGAGAAGAAACCAAATAGTTGCTGAGTCTAGAAGGAAAGCAAGAACTGGGAAGTTGATCGTTGATCACATTAGCATGTTTCTTTTTTCTTTTTCTTTTTTTTTTTTTTTAAGGGGGAAGAGGAATTGAACCTAGGGGCATCTAACTGTGAGCTATACCAGCAGCCCTATTTATTATTATTACTATTATTGGTACTGAAGATTGAATCCAGAGGCATTCTACCTCAGAGCTACACCCCCTAGACCTATTTTATTTTTATTTTGAAACAAAGTCTTGCTAAGTTGGTGAGACTGTCCTTGAACCTAGGATTCTCCTGTCTCAGCTTCCTGAGTACTGGGATTACAAGCATGTGTGTGTACCACCATGCTTGGCTCATTTTTTAATTTTAAAACAGGGTGTCACTAAATTGTAGACTACATCAAAAATCAAAATGGAGTCACTCATGCTAGAGTTCCATATCAACAAACAAAAACTATGCTATCCGGCCTTCCTTGGAGAAGGAGAAATGAGAGATTCATAAATTTCCCAAACAGGCTAGTTTGAATCAATATAATAAAGAAGTTCCTCCTGCTCAAAATCCTTGTACTAAAGAGATGACCTAGCCAGGCACAGTGGCACATGCCTGTAGTCCTAGCTGCTTGGGAGGCTAAGGTTGGCCTGGGCAACATAGGGGAACCCTGTCTACAAAAGCAAAATGAAAGTCATGACCTGATATTAACCAGTCAGTTATTTTTGTCTATTTTGCTCCCTGTACTCACCTTAGAAGGAAAGTAATAGGTTTGTTGTTTGTTTGTTTGTTTGTTACTAGAAATTGAGCCCAAGGATATTCTACATCCAAGCTTCTCCCTCACCCCTTTTTATCTTTTATTCTGAAACAGGCTCTCACTAAGTTGCCAAGGGGCTTGCTAAGTTCCCAAGGCTGTCCTTGAACCTACTATCCTCCTGTCTTAGCCTTTCAAGAAAAAGTAATATTGAAACAACCAATTTGCTTTTTGTGCTGGTTTCTGCTTTCTTCAGCCCTTCTCTGTCTATAAAGCCAACTACTTCTGCTCAGCCCATTGGAACACTTAATTTATTTTATGGAATGAAGCATTGCCTGATTCTGGAATCAGAAATAAAGCCAATTAAGAGCTTTAAACTAAGACAGGTGTGCTGACACATACCTGTAATTCCAGTACTTGGGAGTGTAAAAAAGGAGGATCACAGGTGGGAGGCCAGCCTCAGCAACTTAGCGAGACCCTGTTTCAAAACAAAAAGTAAATAAGTAAAAAGGGCTGGGGGTGTAGCTCAGAGATAAAATGCCTCTAGATTCAATCCCAAGTAACACACACACACACACACACACACACACACGCACGCACATACACATACACATACACACACACATGCTTCAAACTATAGCCAGGCACAGTGGCCACACACCTATAATCCTAGTGCTTGGGAGGCTGAGACAGGAGGATTGCAGGTTCAAGGCCAGCCTCAGCAATTTAGTAAGACCCTGTTTCAAAATAAAAAATAAGCAGGGCATAGTGGCATACGCTTGTAGTCCAAGTACTTGGGAGGCTGAGATAGAAGGATCATAAGTTCACGGCCAGCCTCAACAACTGAGTGAGGCCCTCTGCAACTTAGTGAGACCTTGTTTCCAAATGAAAATAAGATAGGGTTGGGGGTATAGTTCAGCAGTAGAATGTCCCTAGGTTCCATCCTAGTACCAATAAATAGATAAATAGATAAATAAATAGAGCTGGGGTGTAGATTGGAAGTAGAATACCTCTGGGTTTAATTCTCACTACCACAAGAGAGAGAGAGAGAGAGAGGGAGATTTATATTGTCGTAAGTTTATTCTTTGGCAGTAGAATAATAGTAACATTTGGCATTAATTGACTGCCTGTTGATATGCCAGGCACTCAAACATGATCTTCAATATTTAAATCAAGGTTTGATTATCCCCATTTTATAGATAAAGAAACTGAGTCTCAGGGAAACTGCTGTGCCCATGATATCCCTGATCCTGGCAGAACCAGGATTCAAGCCCAAGAGAGTTGGGGGCTGAAGGCTGTGCCCTCTTGGCTCCATTAAGAACCACAATGCCCAGCAGTGACCTGGCTGGGGGAGCAGCCGTAGCACCCTAAGCAGGCACATACCAAGGATGGAGATCCTTGGGCTCTCAGGGTCGGCTGCCAGCAAATAGCACCTTCTTATGTCAGGGACCACACACGCCGAGCAAATTCTACTACTTGCCTGACCAGTCTGATTGCAGGGAGAGGGTGTGCTGTTCCACCCGGAGGATTATTCTATGCAGGTGACGGGGTTATTCCTCACGATAAAGGACTGTTAATCTGGTTTTTATGAATCAGGTTCTTTTAAGTTTACTAAGGAGTCTCATCAACTCTGGGCCCCCCAAAGAGTAAACTTGTTACTCTATTAGGTGGACTGACTCTGTAATCCCAGTACTCGGGAGGCTGAGACAGGAGGATTTCAGGTTCAAGGTCAGCCTTAACTTAGCGAGACTCTCAGCAACTTAGTAAGACCTTGTTTCAAAACAAAAAATAAAATAGGGCTGAGTGTGTAGCTCAGAGTCTGAAGGCCCCTGGGTTCAATCCCCAGTGACAAAAGAAAAAAAAAAAAACTCTCAGTTTAGACTGGAAATTAGGACCTCTGAATCTAGGTTTTCTAGAGATTTCCATTACAACATATTTTCCTGTTATAGTTTCTTTATTCTGTTAGGAGTTTGACTGACTCCCATATTCTGAATTCAAATAGACTCACCCAGGGACACAACCTCCAAACCAACCCTGAAAGTGTGGCTTCAAGAGGAATGAGCAGGCTGGGGGTGGTGGCGCACGCTTGTAATCCCAGTACTTGGGAAGCCGAGACAGGAGGATCCAGGTTCGCAGCTAGCCTCAACTACTTAGGATCTCTGCAACTTAGTGAGACCCTGTTTCAAAATAAAGAATAAAAAATGGGACTGGGTGTAGCTTAGAGGTAGAATGCCCCTGGGTTCAATCCCTAGTACTGCCAAAAAAAAAAAAAAAAAAAAAAAAAAAAAAAGAGGAATGAGCCTGGCACCTTAGACCTGAAGACTCCTCCTTGGTCTGCTTCTTACTGGCTGTGTCTGACCTCTAGGGAGGCCCTGCAACCCCCAGGCCTCAGTTTCTCCATCAGCACAATGAACATGGTTGCTTTCCTGTTTCAATGTCAAATTTGCCTTCCCTACCCCAACCCACCTCACTCCACTCCACCTTTTTTTAGGGGGGCGGGTACTAGGGATTGAACCTGGGGGGAGGAGTTCTACCTCCAGGCTACATCCATTCTCTTTTTATTTTTTATTTTTATTTTATTTTTTGTAGTATTGGGAATTGAACCCAAGGCCTTCTACTCCAAGTTACGCCCCCAGCCCCCACTTTTTTCCAGGTGCATAATTTATTATACAAATTGAATATTATAACATGATGAAATGACATTAGCTTCTCCAGGCATGGGAATTTAGCAGATGTGGTCATTTTAGAATCCATTTATGTTGCTTTTACAGCTGGAGTTGTTTTAGACCTTAGCTTAAAGTACAAGACAAGCAAAACAATGCCTTTGTATGTGGCCAGTACACAATTCATTCTTCCTGTGAGAGTATAAGAGTTGAAATACTTTTTAACGTGAGTAAACTGGAATTGGGCATCATTTTCTGGACCTGCAATAATTTCAATCTTGCCAAAGCCACACATTCTGCAGCCGATGTCCTTCAAAGTAGACAACTACTTACTTGGCCTGGCCAGAAGAAGCCACCTCCTGTGCATGTGACCAACCGGCCATAATGCCTCAGCCTTCTGCATCTATTTGTCCTTTTTATTTTTTGTTTGAAGCAGGGTCTCGCTAGGTTGCTGAGAGTCTCACTACTTGCTGAGGCTGTCCTCAAACCTGTGATTCTCCTGTCTCAGCCTCCTAAGTACTGGGATTACAAGCACGTGTCACCATGCCTGACTTATTTTTCATTTTTGAAACAGTCTCGCTAAGTTGCTGAAAGTCTCAATAAATTGCTGAAGCTGGCCTTGAAACTGCAATCTTCCTGTCTCAGTCTCTCAAGTACTAGAATTACAGGTATGCACCACCTAGCTTATTTATTTACTTTTTAAATTCAGGATTTCAGCGGAGTATGGTGACACACCTGTAATCCCAGTACTTGGGAGGCTGAGATAGGAGGATCACTGGCTCAAAGTCAGTGCACGGTAATTTAGTGAGACCCTGTTTGAAAACAAAAAATAAAAAGGTTTAGGGCTGTGCCTCAGAGGTAGAACTCTCGTAGGTTCAGTTCCCAGTATGAGAGAGAAAAACCACTATGTTGCCCAGGTTGGCCTTGAACTCCTGGGTTCAAGCAATCCTCCTGACTCAGCATCCAACACTCCTGACACCTGTGTGTGTGTGTGTGTGTGTGTGTGTGTTGCGGATTGGACCCAGGGGAATTCTACCTTTGAGCTATACCCCCAGCCCAATTTTGCTTTTTATTTTGAAATAAGTCTCACTAAATTGCCAAAGTTGGCCACAAACCTACAATCCTCCTGTCTCAGCCTCCCAAGTACTGGGATTACAGGCATGTGCCACCACACCCGGCTACTCCTGACACTTAAATTTGAGACCCAAGCCCTTCACTACGAGGCCCCTGCAGTACTTTAGGGCTCTCCAAGGAAACACACATTCTCATCAGATCCCCCACCCCCTGAGTTGGCTCCCACCCCGCCTAGAACCAAAAGCATGGTCTGAACCTGCAGGCCTCCCCTTCAAATCCCTGCCACACAAAGAGAGAAACAGTGACAAGGTCAGTGGTGGCCAAGAGCAGAGAGGCAGGAGGAGGTGGGAGGAGGGGAGAATAGCCACTTACCCCCAGTGCTGGGGACCAATCCAGGGCCTCAAGAATACACAGCACACCTCCTGGAGTGGCGGCCCATGCCGGTAACCCCAGGACTTGGGAGGCTGAGACAGGAGGCTTGCAGATTCAAAGGCAGCCTCAACAATTTATCGAGACACTGTTTCAAACAAAGCTCTGGGTAAGGCCCAGTTAGAAAGCAAAGATGTCAAGTTGGCAGAGACACACCAGCAGGAATGCTGCCAGAAATTTGAACTGCTTTCTGAATCTGCAAAAGAACCTTATAGATTTCAAACAGAAGAGAGTGCTGGCTTTTACGAAGAATCTAATTGAGATGTCTGAACTGGAAATAAAGCATGCCAGAAGTAGTGTGGCTCTCTTTCAGAGATGCATTGGCTTGTTCAAAAACAATTGATCTGCCAGGTGCAGTGGCACACCCTTGTAATCCCAGTACTTGGGAGGCCGAGACAGGAGGATTGCAGATTTGAGGACAGCCTCAGCAAGTAGTGAGACTCTCACAAGACTCTGTTTCAAAATAAAAATAAATTAAGGCTGGGGGTGTAGCTCAGAGGTACAATGTGCCTGGGTTCAATCCCCAGTAATACACACACACACACACACACACACACACACATACATGATCTGCCTTTACTTCAAAGGAAGGAAACAAGTGTGAAAGACAGCATCACTTGTACTTAAATCATTTACCACAGAAGATGATTCACTTTTACTATAGTTTAAAATTTTATGAGCCAGGCATGGTGGTACACACCTGTAATCCCAGTACTTGAGAGGCTGAGACAGGAGGATCGCAGGTTCGAGGACAACCTCAGCAAATAGTGAAACTCTCATCAATCTAGCAAGACCCTGTTTCAAGATAAAAATGGGGATCGGGGTGTAGCTCAGAGGTAGAATGTCCCTGGATTCAATCCCCAGTGTCACAATAAAAAATTAAATATGTGAATAAGCATTTTGATTTCTAGAAATTTTAAATAAAATAAAATAAGGCTGGGAGTGTAGCTCAGAGATGGAAAGCCCCTGGGTTTAATCTCCAGTACAAAAACAAAAAAAAGAAAAAGAATACAAAGCACACATTCTACCACAGCCCTACATCCCCAGCCTTGAAACAATTCTGTATGATACTGTAATGGTGGATGCAATACACCACACACATTTGTCAAAACCCATGGAGGAGACAGCACAAACAGTGAATTCTAATGTAAACGATGGACTTCAGTTAGCAATGATGTATCAGCATTGACTTATCAGTTGTAACAAATGTGTCATCCTAACACAAGATGTTAACAGGGGAAACTGTAGAGGGAAGAGACACAGGAATTCTCTGTACTATCTTGCTAACTTTTCTGTAAGCCTTAAAAACTACTCTAAGAAAAAAAAATCTATTAATTAAAACAAAACAAAATTCGGCCACACACACAGTCTAGAGGCCTCTATGATTCTAGGACCAGAGATTTGTGATTTGCCCCAGAAATAAAAGACCGTGACTCTGTAGAGACACTGGGACTTCCCATGGCTCTGTATTATTATTAATATTTTCTAAGCCAGGCATGGTGGCACATGCCTGTAATCCCAGTACTTGGGAGGCTGAGACAGGAGAATCACAGGTTCGTGGCTACCCTCAGCTACCTAGTGAGGCACTCCACAACTTAGTGAGACCTGTTTCAAAAATAAAGAAGGTAGAATGCACCGGGGTTCATCCCCAGTACCACACACACACACACACACACACACACACACACACACACACACACAAAAGAATGAAAGAAAGAGAGAGAGAAAGAAAGAATAAAAATAGGGTTGCATGGCTTGGAGGTAGAATGCCCCTGGGTTCAATCCCCAGTACTGCAAAATAAATGAATAGATAGATAGATAGATAGATAGATAGATAGATAGATAGGCAGGCTGGAGGTATAGCTCAAAGATACAATTCTTCTGGGTTCAATGCCTAGTACAACCCTTCCCCCCAAAAAACAATTTTTTTCCCCTTTGTACTGGAAATTGAACTCAGGGCCTCATACACACTGGGCAAGTACTCTACCACCAAGTTACATTTTATTTTTATTTTGAGACACGGTCTCACTATGTTGCCAAGGCTGGCCTGGAACTTGAAATCCTTCTACCTCAGCCTCCCAAGTCACTGGGATTATATCACTGCCTGGCTATATCTTTATACATTTCAATTTTGTTTAGAGCTATAAGGAGCCATAGGAGGAGCCAGGCACAGTGGCCCATGCCTGTAATCTCATCTACATGGGAGGCTGAGGCAGGAGGATAGCAAACTCGAGGCCAGCATGGGCAACTTAGTGTGACCCTGTCTCCAAATACAAAATAAAAAGGGATAGGTGGTAGAGCACATTCCTAGCATGTAGGAGACTCTGGGCTCAATCCCCAGTACTTTTATCCACAACCTCTCAAATACTTGGGTTATAGGGGTGTGGTCAGACCTGGGATATATCCCTGCTCCCCCATGGACTAGCTGAGGAGCCAGGACAAGAGAACTAATCTCTCTATGCTTCTACTTCCTCATCTATAAAATGGGCCAATAATAGCACTTTCCTCAGAGTTATTTTCAGTGATTGAGCTAATGCCCATAAAGTGATTAGAATTGCACTTGGCATATAAGAAGTGTGAGGTAAGATTGACCGTTCTTCTTATATTCCCATTTTACAGGAAACCTGGGGGCTCGGTGAAGCCTGGAGACATTCCCAAGGACCTGCAGCTAGGAAACTATGGCTGGGCTTCATCCCTGGTCTGTGGGACTCTGAAATTGATGCTCTTTCTATGACCCAGCACCAGGCTCTTTATAAAAAAAACTCCTGAAGCTGAGTGGTGTGGTGCACACCTGTAATTCCAGCAACTTGGTAGGCTGAAACTGGAGGATTGCAAGTTTGATGACAGCCTCAGAAACTTAGTGAGGCCTTTGGCAACTTAGCGAGATTCTGCTTCAAAAAAAAAAAAAAATAGTCTGGGGGTACAGTTTGGATGTAGAGCTCCCCTGGGTTCAATTCCCAGTACTAAAAAAAAAAAAAAAAATCTTGAGAGATGAGCAGAGTGGTGAATATGGTCTCAGGAATAGTGTTCAAAAACAACAGGCAGCAGGGCATGGTGGCACACTCTTGTAACCCCAGTACTTGGGAGGCTGAGACAGGAGGATCGAAGGTTCACAGTCAGCCTCAGCAACACAAGGTCACCGCAACTTAGTGAGACTCTATTTCAAAATAAACAAAATGGGTGTGTAGCACAGAGGTAGAATACCCTTGGGTTTAATTCCCAGCACTACACACACAAAAATAAATAAATTAAGCGGGGCATGGTGATGCACGCTTGTAATCTCAATACTTGGGAGGCTGAGACTAGAGGATCCAAGTTTGAGGCCAGCCTCAGCTACTTAGTGCAGCCCTCCACAATTTAGTGAGACCCTGTTTCAAAATAAAGAATAAAAAAATAGGGCTGGGGGTGTAGCTCAGAGGTAGAACGCCTCTGGTTCAATCCCCAGGATGGCAAAATAAATAAATAAATAAATAAATAAATAAATAAATAAATAAATAAAATAATAATAATAATAAATTTAAAAATAAAAAATGATAATAAAATAAAATAACGGGCTTGTTTATTCCTGGCTACCAAGGCCGTATATGTTCACCAACAACAATACAGAAGGTGTAGGAAAGCCTAGAAAGAGAGAAGCCTTCTGCCTCCTGGGTTTCGAGTGGCGGCGGCCTTCATTCACTTTAAGCCAGGCTTCCTGGGAAAGGCCCAGAGGCAGATAGTGCCAGGGCCCGCCATCCTCAGGGCAACCGCAGCTCCTTCTGCACCTCACCAGGGCTTTGGGTGACGGGGAACGAGGTCACAGCCTTGGGGAAGTCATAGCCCACAGCTGCCTGGGTCACATGCTTCAGCCCGACCAGACCTTCTGGGCCACTTCCTGGCCCTGTGTGAGCCCTGTGACTCTGCAGGGTCATGAGCTGAGGCACAGCTGTCAATGCCTCTAAGCCAAAGGTCGCCACTTTTAGAAAATGGGCAAGGGGCTCCTGGGGCCCTGGCTGGAGCCCTGGTGCAGCAATTGCAGGTTAGAGCGGAGAAGACCTTGGCCTTGAGACACAAATACCATCTAAAATAGAAGTTACAGTCCCTCAGAGAGCCCCTAGTCCAGTGGCATTCTTTTACGTAAAGGGAAACTGAGGCCCAGAGGAGGCAAGAGACTTCTCCAAGGTCATCCAGTAAGACTAGAGCTGGTGTAGACACATTTCCTGACTCCCTGTGCAATAATTTCTCCACTGCTCTGGTCTTTTGCCCTAGCAATAATCTGCTTAAAAAATTAACTTGGAATTTCATTTAATCTCAGAGGCCTAAGAAGCTTTGCCCAAGGAAGGAGGGAGAGCAATTATTGAGGTTTGTTGTGGGAGTTAAAGCGACAAGGACACTCAGCAGGGCTGGAAACTAATGTGTGCCAGCCTCCCCCAGGACGGGGCAGCTTGTATTTCTGCAAAAGGCCTAAGTTTTGAGCTGGTGAAGGCCTAGCAGGTACTTTGGGGCATAGTGTGTGTGTGTGTGGGGGGGCGGGTATCCTGAGAGGTTGCTGATCTGGTATTATGCTCTCAGTTTCCCCTCCCAGTCAGCATGACTGTTGGGTTCTGGTCCTCCAGGGGCCTTCAGAGATGGAGGTATGTGTGTGTGTGTGTGGGGGGGGGTGTCCTACTATCTATGATGGGAAGGTGACCTTCTAATTTATAATTGTCACCAGGACTTTTTTGGGGGAAGGATATTGGAAATTGAACCTAGGGGCATTCTACCTCTGAGCTATACCCCTAGCCCTTTTTATTTTATTTTATTTTTGAATAGGGTCTTGCTGAATTGCTGAGGGCCTCAATAAATTGCTGAGTCTGACCTCAAATCTGTGATCCTCCTGTCTCAGCTTCCCAAATTCTGGGATTATAGGTATGCACCATCAAGCCTGACCACTAGTGTGTGTGTGTGTGTGTGTGTGTGTGTGTGTGTGGTACTTTGGCTTGAACCCAAGGGCATTCTACCTCCAAACTACACCCCCAGCCCTTTATATTTTAATTTTTTATTTTTGAAACAGGATCTTAGGCTGGGGATGTAGCTCACTAGAGCACTTACCTAGCAGGCAGGCCTCAAATTTGTGATCCTCCTATCTCAACCTCCCAAGTACTGGGACTATAGGCATATGCCACCCCTCCTCTCCTGGACAGAAGTGTGTGTGTGTGTGTGTGTGTGTGTGTGTGTGTGTGTGTGTGTGTGTGTGTGTGTGTGTGTCTTCCCAGTGTTGCAGCCCCTGTGGGCAGAAAGGCCCTGTAGTCAGTAGAGCTCCAGATACCTATTGGGTCTACACTTTCCCCATGAGACCCTCAGGACCATGCCTTCAGAAGCCATCCTGGAACGAAGCTTGAGCTCCACAGGGAAATTGAGGTCAGAGGCATCATTGCAGGAGACCGAGGGGCCCCAGGCCTGTTAGCAGCTCTTTGCTTTCTGCCTCTTCTCTGCCTTGAGCATTGAGCTGTTTGTTCAGCTCCTAATCCAGCAATGTTACCAATTAAAGAAATGCCCTTGAGTGGGAAGTTTGGGCTGTGAATGTCTAAACAATGCCAAGAACAACAATGGCCAGTTGAACACTCCATCCCTGAGTACTCGATCCTCAGCCCCAGAGCCTCCAGGAACCCCAACCCTGGAGGCACAAGGCAGGGTGAGACTGAGGTGCAGGATAGCTGGTTGGAGTGTCCTGGGGCCCAGCACGTTGGCCCTTCCCAGGCCACGTCCACACCAGCTCCACCTGCACAGACAGCACCCTGAGGGCTAAGCTAGCTTTTCCTGCTCAAGAAATAAGTCCCAGAGAGGACTAAGTGGCTGGTCAAGGTCACGTAGCTCCTCAGTGGCTGGACTGGGCCTTACATTCATAGATCTTTGCTCTTAGCATCAAGCTTGGAGTCTGCCACCTTTCCAAAGAACTGCAGAACACAGGAAGACAAGTATTTCACTTCTCACCACCTCCACTATTACCACCCTCGTCCAGGCCACCACGTCTCATCGGGTGTCTTAGTGGCCTCTGGGTGGCTCCTGGCTCCTGCCCAAGCCAAGAATCCTGGTGCCTGGGAGTGGAGTCCACACAATGCTCCTTTCAAGCTACCCAGGCCCACGTCCTGCGGGCACAGAGACCTTCACATGGCTGAGGTCGGCCAGTCTTGCTGTCACAGGTCCCTTCCCGTGGTGTCCTGCTACGCCCGAGAGGCACCCACCCAAGTCTTCCCTGAGGCTCTGCCCCCGTGAATCCCTCCTGCAGGGCCTCCGCTCCCCCAGCACATTAGAGAGAGCTGTGTCTATTCAGCCCAGGCAGGGCTCAGAAGCAAAATGGTTGTCATGGGAACACACGTTTATTTGAATGCTGAAAAGGAAGCCAGATATTCTCTGAAGGAAAATAAGCCTTGTCTTGACTGACTTCGTCTATGGGATGAGATGTGGCAAGTATGCTTCTTGAACCAAAGGAACAAAATCTACAGCCCCAATATTGTGCAGGGAAAAAAATATTTGAAGAACATATATAGTATATAGCAGCCACAAAATGCACCATTTGTGAATTTAAATTAGTAATTAGCTGGGTGAGTGGCACAGGCCTGTAATCCCAGCTATTTGGGAAGCTGAGGCAGGAGGATCTCAAATTTGAGACCAGCCTCAGCAGTATAGCAAGACCTTTTCTCAAAATAAGAATTTTGCTAGGTTTGGTGGCACATGACTGTAATCCCAGTACTTGGGAAGTTGAGACAGTAGGATTGAGGTTCAAGGACAGCCTTAGCAAGTAGTGAGACTCTCATCAACCTAGCAAGCTCCTGTTTCAAAATAAAAATTAAAAAATAGGGCTGGGGGTGTAGCTCAGAGGTAGAATGCCCCTGGGTTCAATCCCCAACATTACAAAATAAGAAAGAAAGAAGTAAATAAATAAGTGAATGAAGAAATAAATTTGAAGCCAGGTGTGGTGGCACACAACTGTAATCTTAGTACTTGGGAGGCTGAGATGGGAAGATTGCAAGTTCGAGGCCAGCCTCAGCAACTTAGTGAGGCAATTTAGTGAGACTTTTAAAAATAAAAAGTAAAACAGGACTGGGATTGTAGCTTGGAGACAGAATGTCCCTGTGTTCAATCTCCAGTCTCCCCCCAAAAATACCAAAAAAAAATTTTTTTTAAGGGCTGGAGATGTAGATTAGTGATAAAGTGCTTCTCTACTATCCCTAGTACCTCCAAAAAGTTTGATAAAATTTTTTCAAATGGCATTTTGGGGGGACGGGAGGTTGAACTCAGTGGTGTTTTACTACTGAGCTACATCCCCTGCCTCAGCCTCCTGAGAAGCTGAGATACAGGTGTGAGCCACTGTCCCAGACTCAAATGGTTTTAAAGGGTCTCCCTGTGGAAAAAAGGTTGATCACTGTGGTGTTAAGGTGTTTTGTGTGTGTGGTGGGGGGTGGGGTACTGGGGATTGAACCCAGGTGCCTTCTACCTCAGAGCTATACCCTGAGCACTTTTTATTTTTTATTTTGAAACAGGGTCTTGCTAAGTTGCTGAGAGTCTCACTAAATTGCTGAGGCTGTCCTCAAACCTGCGATTCTCCTGTCTCAGCTTCCCAAATACTAGGATTATAGGAGCGGGCCACCAGGCCCAGTTTACAGTGATCTTTTAATTTACTTAATTAATTTTTGTGTGTAAGGGGCTGCTGGGGATTGAATCCAGGGGCATTCTACCTCTGAGCTACACCCCCAGCCCATTTTATTTTATTTTATTTATTTATTTATTTATTTTGCGGTACTGGGGATTGAACTCAGGGGCATTCTACCTCCAAGCTACACCCCCAGCCCTATTTTTTATTCTTTATTTTGAAACCGGGTCTCACTAAGTTGCGAAGTGCCTCACTAGGTAGCTGAGGCTGGCCGCAAACCCGGATCCTCTGGTCTCAGCCTCCCAAATGCTGGGATTACAAGCGTGCGCCACCACGCCCAGCCCATTTTATTTTATTTTATTCGTGTGTGTGTGTGTGTGTGTATGTGTGTGTGTGTGTGTGTGTGTGTGTGTGTGGTGCTGGGGGTGGAATCCAGGAGCCTTCTACCTCCGGGCTATATACCCCCAGTCTTATTTTATTTGGAAACAGGGTCTTGCTAAGTTGCTGATAGCCTAAGATGTTGAGGCTAACTTCAAACCTATGATCCTCTTGTTTCAGCCTTCCAGGCATTGGGATTACAGGCATGTGCCACCATGTCCAGTTTTATTTGTTATTTTGAAATGAGGTCTTGCTAAATTGCTGAGGCTGACCTCAACTTGCAATCCTCCTGTCTCAGCCTCTGAAGTGTTGGGATTACAGGGCTGTGCTTTGGAATTCTGATTAGCATTTTAAAAGATCACTTTAGAGCCCAGAATGATGGTGCAGGCCTGTTATCCCAGTACTTGGGAGACTGAGGCCAGAGGATGCAAATTCAAGGCTATCCTGGGCCATTTAGCAGGACCTTCTTTCAAAATTAAAAATAAAAAGGGCTGAGAGTATAGCTCCCCAGTAACATTTTAAAAAATGAAATAAAATGCTAATAAGGAGCTGGGGATATAGTGTAGCTTAGTGATAGTATGTGTGCTTAGCAGGCACAAGGCTCTAGGTTCAATCCCCTGCATCAAAAAATAAAATAAGAGTCAAGTGTGGTGGCACATGCTTGTAATCCCAGTACTTGGGAGGCTGAGACAAGAGGAACACAGGTTCATGGCCAGCCTCAGCTACTTAGTGAGGCCCTTGGCAACTTAATGAGACTCTCAAAATAAAAAATAAAATATAGACCTGGGGGTGTAGTTCAGAGGTAGAATGCCCCTGGGCTTAATCCCCGGTTCCGCAAAATAATAATAATAAAAATAAAAATAAAATAATAACAATAATAATAATAATAATAAGCCGGGCGTGGTGGCGCACGCTTGTAATCCCAGCATTCGGGAGGCTGAGACCGGAGGATCCGGGTTCGAGGCCAGCCTCAGCTACCTAGTGAGGCACTCCGCAACTTAGTGAGACTTGGTTTCAAAATAAAGAATAAAAAATAGGCCTGGGGGTGTAGCTCGGAGGTAGAATGCCCCTGAGTTCAATCCCCAGTACCGCAAAAAAAAAAAAAAAATAATAATAATAATAATAAAATGAGATGCCAATCAGGTGGCACCATTTGCCTCTTCACATCCCCAGTGGCGTGTTGCTGTTCCCCTTGAAAACACTCAGGGCTTATTCCCACCTGGGGAGCCTCACCATTTGTTCTTCCTGAATCTTTCTTTCTTTCTTTCTTTCTTTCTTTCTTTCTTTCTTTCTTTCTTTCTTTCTTTCTTTCTTTTTCTTTCTTTTTTGTATTGGAGATTAAACCCAGAGGCATTGTACCTTCGAGCTATACCCCTAGCCTAATTTTATTTCTTATTTGGAAACAGAATCTCACTAGGTTGCTGAGGACCTTTCTAATTTGCTGAGGCTGGTTTGAACCTGCCATCTCCAGTCTCAGCCTCCCAAGTACTGGGATTACAAGCATGCACCACCACACCCAGTTGGATATCCATTTCTACAGCTGCTCCCTGACAACCCAGGCTAAATGGCCTCAGCTCCTCACTCTCTGCCCTCCATTCTTGGGGCTTTCCTTGCACTCTAGCATACTTACTCTCTGGTGAACTTGCACAAACTTGCATGTACCTGTGATGAGGACAGATAGTAATCTTGCTGCATCTCCTCACTAGGCCAGTGCTCCAGCACGTAGAAGGTCCTCTGGAAACATCCCCAGAAACAGAGATGAAGAGGGGAGAGTTCAGATCCAGGGGGTGAGGGGAGGATGCTGATAAGAATTACTGTTGGAATGACTGACTAAGAAATGGAGGAGTGAAGGGTGTGCGTTCATGGCCTGGAATACCTGCATCTTCCTCCCAGCCCCACAGACTTCTGTCCTTCATGTTCCAGCATCCCCCCCTCTTGATGAAGGCTTCCTCGATCCCAGGGGTGATGCATGAAGAACCCTGCTGGATCCGTGCATGGTGGTGCAAGCCTGCAATCCCACAACTTGGAAGAGAATTGCAGACTCGGGGCCAGCCTCAGAAACTCAGTGACTTGATGAGATCCTATTTCAAAATAAAAAGGGCTGAGGGTATAGCTCAGAGGTAAAATGCCCCTGGGTTCAATCCCCAGTACCATACAAACAAACAAATGAAATGAAATGAAAAGAACTCCACTAGGGCTCCTAATGGCCTTACTGCTGCCTCCCCACCAGCTCATCACCCCTGGCTTCTGAGTGCCTTGTACATAACAGATCCTCATTACATGCTTCATTGACAAACCACTGGTGGTGCAGGAGAGACGAGCAGCCACCTCCCAACCTTCCCCCCACCTTGCCACTCACTCGACAAACACCAGGAGCACCTAATAAGACCAGGCACTGAGGTCCAGGACCCACGCTCTGTTCCTGATGTAGAAGCAATCCTTACTCTTTATATTTTACTTTTTAACCCATTTATTTCTACATGTTGACAGTTAAATGTATTGATTTTATGAGTGTGTGTGTGTGTGTGTGTGTATGTGTGTGTGTGTATGTATGTTACTGGAGACTGAACCCAAGGGCATTCTACTTCTGAGCTATACTCGAAGCCCTAATTTATTATTTCATGTATTTATTTAGTGGTACTAGGGATAGAACCCAAGGGCATTATACCTCTGAGCTGCACCTCCAGTCTTTTTTTTTTTTTTTTTTTTTTGCGGTACTAGGGATTGAACTCAGGGGCATTCTACCTCTGAGCTACACCCCCAGCCCTATTTTTTATTCTTTATTTTGAAACCGAGTCTCACTAAGTTGCGGAGTGCCTCACTAGGTAGCTGAGGCTGGCCGCGAACCCGGATCCTCCAGTTTCAGCCTCCCGAATGCTGGGATTTTTTTTTTTTTTTTTTTTTAATTTGGAAACAGAGCCTCACTAAGTTGCTGAGGCTGGCCACAAACCTGTGATTCTCCTGTCTCAGCCTCCCAAGTACTGGGATTACAAGTTGGGTGTGCACCACCACACCCGACTTTATTTTTTATTTTGGAACAGGGTCTCACTAAGTTGCCGAGTGCCTCAATATGTTGCTGAGACTGGCCTCCAACCTGCCATCCTCCTGTCTCAGCCTCCCAAGTACTGGGATCATATATAGGCATGCACTACCATTCCCGCTACAGGACTCCTTTTGAAGACAGGGCTCTGGAGAAACAGAAGTGAAAGCTCTTATGGAGGAACAGGTGTATGGTAACAGTTTGGATCCAGTTTGGGACAAAGTTATCAGTTTCTGAAAGGCCCCAGTGCTGATTGAGGTCCCTAAGAAAATAAATTGGCCTTGCTGGGGGGGGGGTGGCCCACACTTGTAATCCCAGTACTTGGAAGGCTGAGAC
This sequence comes from Graphiurus murinus, assembly GCA_004027655.1. NCBI lineage: Eukaryota > Metazoa > Chordata > Mammalia > Rodentia > Gliridae > Graphiurus > Graphiurus murinus. The sequence goes on along the minus strand of PVLC010023918.1, from coordinate 5,980 downwards.
AGGAGGATCGCAGGTTCAAGACCAGCCTCAGCAACTTAGTGAGGCCTTCTGCAACACAGTGAGACCCTGTTTCAAAATAAAAGAATAAAATTGGGGTGAAGGTGTAGCTTGGAGGTAGAATGCCCCTGTGTTCCACCCCCAGTAACACACACACACACACACACACACACACACACACACACACACACACTATTGGCCTCATTAGAAGATGAAATGGAAAGTTTCCTGGCAGGTGCAGTGGAGGGGGTGATGCATGGCTGGAGTGGTGGAGACAGGCTCTGCCCTTGCAGAGAGCAACTTGGTGAGCAGCACCAAGCAAGGGCCTTGGATGTGTTGCTCCCTTTTAGTCCATTAATTCCACTGCTGGGAACAGGCCAACAAAGCTCTAGGTACCGAGATGCTTACCAGCACACCTGTCAGAACGATAGAGACCACAGGTGATCCACGTGCGACATTGAGACAATCATGAAGGAAATCCAGACAGTCATAGAATACTGCTCAGCCAGGGTGACATTTGTGAGGAGTTTTTCATGATGGAAGAAATGCTCACATTAAAATGTCAGGTGGAGAAAAAAAACCAGGATGTGAAATTATTTATGCCAGAAGACAAGGATTATCTAAAAGGGTCTAGACAGATCGGAAGCACATGAGCCTAAACAGTGCTGCAGTGGCTCTTGTGGGATAGAACCAGGGGGAGTTAGGATATTTTTATTCTGCTTTTCTGTATTTTCTTTAACTAATATGCATTGCTTGTGATTTTTCCTTTAGATAAGGAAAATATTTTTTTCTGATTATAATTAATATTTTGCTGGTAGAAAAAATGTAAAACAAGCCGGGTGTGGTGGAGCACGCTTGTAATCCCAGCATTCGGGAGACTGAGACCAGAGGATCCGGGTTCACTGCCAGCCTCAGCTACCTAGTGAGGCACTCCGCAACTCAGTGAGACTCGGTTTCAAAATAAAGAATAAAAAATAGGGCTGGGGGTATAGCTCAGAGGTAGAATGCCCCTGAGTTCAATCCCCAGTACCACAAAAAAAAAAAAAAAAAAAGTAAAACAGTCAAGTGTGGTGGCACACACTTGTAATCCCTGTACTTGGGAGGCAGAGACAGGAGGATATCAGGTTTGAGACCAGTCCCAGCAAGTTAGTGAGACCCTGTTTCAAAATAAAAAATAAAATGAGCTGGGTGTACCTCAGAGGTAGAATGAATGCTTTTGGGTTAATCCCCAGTACCACAAATAAAAATTAAAAAGAAATAAAAGGGCTTGAGGTATAGATCAAAGGTAGGAACCCGCCCCCCCCACCTCCAAGTTCAATCCCCAGTTCCAAAGGGAAAACAAAACAAACAACAACAATAACAAAAAACCCAGAAAGGAAAAAAGAAAATAAATCAAAACAACATACATGTGCCAGGCGAAGTGGTACACACCTGTAATCCCAGTACTTGGGAGGTTGAGACAGAAAGATCGCAGTTTGAAACCAGCCTCAGCAACTCAGTGAAGCTCACATCAACTTAGCAAGACTCTTTCCAGATAAAAATAAAATAAAATAGGGCTAGGGGTATGGCTCAGAGGCAGAATGCCCCTGAGTTCAATCCCCAGCATTACAAACAAACAAACAAACAACAACAAAAAGTAGATGTCTATGAGTGTAAAATTGAAAGATAGCTAAGAATAGTGGTACATGCTTGTAATCCCAGTACTTGGAAGGCTGAGACAGGAGGATCATGGATTCAAGGCCAGCCTCTGCAACTTAGTGAGGCCCTTCACAACCTATTAAGAATAAAATAGGGCTGGAGATACGGCTCAGAGGCAGAATACCCCTGGGTTCAATCCCCAAAACACCCCCCCCCACAAAAACAAAAAAAATTGAAAGAAGCTCTGTATATCATTGCCTAGAGATAACCAGTACTAATAGTTAATGTCTTCATAGTCATACACACACATAAACACACACACACACACACACATATTCACATACAAATACACAATATATGCTCACAAATACACAATATATACTCATAAACACACACATATATATGCATATATACATACAGTATATATTTTTAGGTAAAAATAGGGCTATATCCAAATGCTTTTTTAAAATTTTGTGGTACTGGTGATTGAGCCCAGGGCCACTCTACCTTTGAGCTACACTCCAGCCCTTTTTAATTTTTGTTTTTGAAACAGGGTCTTACTAGGTTGCCAAGGGTGGTCTCAAACCTGTGATCCTTCTGTCTTAGCCTCCAAGTAATGGTATCACAGGTATGTACCACCACACCCAGCTCAAATGCTGTTTTGAAACTTGATTTTTCTCACGTAGTATATCCATTTCTCCCTGTCATTCACATATAACAGCCTTATCTCTTTCGATGTGTGTGTGTGTGTGTGTGTGTGTGTGTGTGTGTTGCTAGGGATGGAACTTAGGGCCTTGCACATGCTAGACAAGTGCTTTGCCCTTGGGCTACAACCCCAGCTCTATTTCTTATTTTTTCAATCATGACATAGAACTCTGCAATGAATGTGTATCTTGGCCGTGTGTGTGTGTGTGTGTGTGTGTGTGTGTGTGTGTGTGTGTGTGTAGGAATTGAATCCAGAGGTGTTCTATCTCTGAGCTATACTCCTTTTAAATTTATTTATTTATTTATTAGGGATTGAAGCCAGGGGCATTCTACCTCCAAGCTATACCCCCAGCCCTATTTTTTATTCTTTATTTTGAATCCGGGTCTCACTAAGTTGCAGAGGGCCTCTCTAAGTAGCTGAGGCTGGCCACAAACCTGTGATCCTCTTGTCTCAGCCTCCTAAGTACTGGGATTACAAGGGTGTGCCACCAGACTCAACTCCATGATGCACTTTTAAAAAAAATATGCTTTTATTGGTTAAAAAAAATATGCTTTTATTGGTGCATGATAGTCTCACATCATAATGTAGTTCAAAGTGACAGTAACATACATGCATACAGCACTTGGCGGGGCTTTCCACCCACATTCCCCACTCCCACCTCTTCCCCATACAGGATATTGAGATTGATGTTGGTATTCTCATGTATGTACATGAAGTCGATGGAAGTGATTCCTTCACTGATCCTTCCTCTCCCTCCTTCCCCTAGACCACCTCCCTGGCTCCACTGAAGTTTCTCCTCCATTATCTGAAGTCCCTCTGATATCCTGATTGCTCTGGTGACTGGATAATCTCACTTAACATAATGTTCCCCAAGTCCATTGAATTTCCTGCAAATGACATTATTTTGTTCTTCTTCTTTTTTTTTTTAAGTGCTGAGTAGAATTCCATTGTGTGTACATACCACAATTTTGTAATCCATTCAATCAGTTGATTGAATCTAGGTTGGTTCCATAATTAGACTATTGTAAATTGTGCTGCTAGGAACATGGACATATGCATGTATTACTGTAATTTTCTGAATTCAGTCCCTTTGGAAAGATATCCAGAAGTAGTACAGCTGAACCATGATGTACTTTTTTTTTTTTTTTTTTTTTGCAGTACTGGGGATTGAACCTAGGGGCATTCTACCTCTTTGAAACAGAGTTTCACTAAGTTGCAGAGAGCCTCACTAAGTAGTTGAGGCTGGCCACGAACCCAGATCCTCCGGTCTCAGCCTCCCAAGTACTGGGATTACAAGCGTGGGCCACCACGCCCAGCTCCATGATGCATTTTTAAGTAAGAAAAACAATTTACTGAACAGCATGTATTACATATGCTCCTTATGTTTCAAAAAAAGCCTACATATACAAAATGTATGCATGTTTGAGCACTCATACAAACACCTGGAATCACATCAGCCTTCAGAATCCAGACATAATTTGTGGTTATGCATTCGTTTTCCCACTTATCTGTCAATCTCCCTTACCTGGACTGTTAGCACCAGGGAAGCAGGGATCCAGTCTATGCACCAATGGAGCATAGAGCCAGAGCATTCCCGGCCATACGGTGGTTCCTGAGTTAATGTTTGTTAGAAGGCAGACAAACAGAAAGAAAAGGAGGGCTGGGGTGTGGCTCAGTGGTGGAGCGCTTGCCTAGCTTGTGCAAGGCCCTGGACTTGACTTGACCTCAGTATCACTTAAAAAAAAAAAAAAGAAAGAAAGAAAGAAAGAAAAAGCTTAACAGAAAAGGAGAAGAGGGAAATGAAACAAGAAAGAAAGGAAGGAAGGAGAGAAAAAAGCAAACAAGCCCTAGCCCCCCTCTCCCCAACTCCTCCCTTCCTGTGCCCCTCCAAAGTCCCCCACTCAAACTTCCTATTGGAGAATATCTCCTGGGACGGCCCCATTGGCAGATGACCCAAGAGCTAAGAGTCGCCACTCTGGGGATTTCCAAAATAACCAGGAAGTCAGATCCTAAAGCCGACTTAAAGTGCCAGACAGTTGGCCATTGAATCTGTCCCCTAAAGGACTTGTTTGCCACCCATGGTCTTGAAGGTGTCATGTTCAGTATTTAAAAATAATCTGCTAGTTGCCAACACTTAAAACCTAGAGATTATAGGAGTATTCGCTTACTTTTCTACAGAGTAGCAGGATCATAATTACTCAGGATGGCGGGATCCAGGGACAGAGGGATGGAGGAAGACAGAAGGGATGGGGCTGGGGGTGTAGTTCAGTGGCAAAGGGCTCTCCTAGTTTGTGTGAGGCACTGCAAAAAGAAAGAAAGAAAAAAAAATAGAGAGGGACAGAAAATTGGAGAAATTTCACTTTTATAATTTTAATTGATTCCATATTTATTTATTTACTCGGTACTGGGGATTTAACCCTAGGGCATTCTATGTTTAAGCTACACTCCCAATCTATTATATATGTATTTGAGGGGGTAGTGGGGATCGAACCCAGGAGCATTCTCCCTCTGAGCTACACCCCACCCTATTTTATTTTTTTATTTAGAAACAAAGTCTTGCTAAATTTCTGAAAGCCTTGCTAAATTGCTGACGCCAGCTGGCTTAAAACCTGCAATCCTCCTGTCTCACTCTCCCAAATACTGAGATTACAAGCTTGTCACCAAGCCTGGCTCCTTTATTTTATTTTTTATTTTTGAAACAGTGTCTTACTAAGTTGCTGAGACTGGCATCGTACTTGCACTCCTCCTGTCTCAGCCTTCCAAGTACTGGTATTATAGGCGTACACCACGAAGCCCAGCTAATCGAACATTTTCAACATTTTTTCATATGTTTAAAACAGATACAGAAATATTATATCAAGATCAGTAAACAAACAACTCTGCCATACGCCCCTGTCCATCACCTCCCTCCCTTGTGCCAAAGCAGCGATCACTAGCCCGACACACTGATTGCATTTTTAACTTAAGTCGGCTGCGGGCGGGGTGGGTGGGGTGCCTGGGAAGCACCCAAGGCCCTCCTTCCAACACCGACCCTACTCGCCCCTCTCCCCCAAGTTGCACAAGGCCCTCTCGACCCGCGGACCCCAGGGCACTGCACAGTCTCCATCCGCTTTCAAAAAACAATTTTATGCAACCCTTGCCGACGAAGCTTCCAAAGTTTCCAGAGAAAGAGAAGCGAAAGAGGATCGGAAACCACGCGCAGAGCGACTGCAAGCTGGGACGTGTTGGTGCTGCCCCGGCGGGGGGCGGCGGGGGCGGCGGGGTCACTGGCGAGCGCCGGGAGGCCCAGCCTGGGGCGCTGAGCCCTGGAGCTGCTTGTCCACAGCGCATGCGGACGCCACTGCGGAGGGCGCAGGAAGCCTGTTGAGTGGTCCCTGGCTGATGTGTGTGACAGTACAACTATCAAGACTGTTTTCTTTTCTTTTCTTTTTTTTTTTTTTTAATATAAACAGACAGTATCCACATAGTTTATTTCTCACAGTTCTCCTGACAAATGAACATTATTCAAGAACATACTGTATACACAGATAAGAAGAAACATACAAAATGTTTTAAATGATGCACAACAAAATCCAGCAGTATAAAAGAATGCATGTGAACTCTTGCTCACTGCGCAGACTAAATTTAATCACTTGTTTA
>PVLC010023917.1:0-25161 GCA_004027655.1 Graphiurus murinus | reverse complement strand
CCTGGGCCTCTAGATTGCAAAACTAGTTCATCAATGAAAACCAGTAAGTTAAACACACACACACACACACACACACACACACACACACACACACACACACAATAACCTTATGTTGTCTGTGAAAAACCTCAAAAAAATGACAAGAAGTGCTGAGTCAGGAAATTCTACCCTAGGAGCTTTTGTTGGAAACATTTAACATTTCAGCTTCATTTCTTCTTTTCTTTCAGACAGCTCCTCAGAGGTATACAAGTACAACAATACCATCTTTCAGGACTGTGGGTTCCCAGAGGGCTCCCTCTCTCAGAGCCAGGGCCAACATATACCCCAACAGAGTCGGAGAGAGTACATTGCCTCCAGTCCTTCTGAATTGGTGGAGGGGAGAATCTGTGTCTGATGCACCACTGTCTTGCTGCTATCTGGCCACCAAAAAGAGGTCTTAGTTGAGCATCCCTCCTAGGTATGGACTGATGAGAAGACACACCCCAAAAGCTGAAGTTCTATCTCTGTTAGTGGCCAAAGATGACAAAGAATCTTCTTAAGGGGCCCCCAAAGACTGATGGCAGTCCTCACATTATAGGGCAAGACTGCAGCTAAGGACTGGGCTACTGGACCTGCACGGGACAAGAGCACAGCTAAAGAAAGACCCTGGTACTATTCCAGCCTCCTTTACACTTCAGTCTTCCGCTTGGGGTCTAGGTCACCCTGATGTCACAGCTGCTGTGACAATTGCTACCCTGCAAGGCTGGGCTTTCCTGACACCTCCACTGTTTTCTCATGTTGGTATCTCACCTAAGCAAGGGGACCACCATCCTCTGAACCCAATTAGTAAACAGGAAGGCAAAAGGGGAAGCAGTGGCATGGGGCGAGTAGGAGAGAGACCCAAAGGGAGCACAAGTAGTACAGCTTATGTGGTAAAGCTGCTTGCTGACCTAATTACTATACATCCTTTTTCCATGAAACACCATCTTTCTGGTTAGAGAAGAGGCTTTTTTTTTCCCTTACAGGGCAATCAGTAGCAAGGAAATTAGAAGCACATTCCTTTCCCTATCATGCTCAGCCCCAAAGGCACAACCTCCTCCTGAAAGAGGATTCATAAACTTCCAGGTTGGCATCCAGTGAGCCTTCATCTGGCAAAATCCATCCTTCCTAATTCTTAAGTGAAATCAATGAGCCCATTGTTCTCCAGCTTGTGATGAGAAATAAAATGTACCCAACAAAAGAAGAGCCGGTGCCAGAGGTGATCTTTGGCCACTGGATCATCATGCTAGAGTAAACAAAGCCTCATTTGGAAATGACACATTGACCCAACATGGTGAGGTCATTATCCCCAGATGGAAGAGCTGAAGGAAGAGACTGAGCCAGCAGCTTTTGCCCTTTCCACATGAGCAGAAAGCTCCACCCATGATGTAGCAGAGAGGGTGGGACTCACCATCCAAGACCCAGGGCGCAGTGCCAAAGCCACAGAGCCATGCGGAGAGAACTGAGAGCCTACATTATAGATTCACTGGTGCAAAACAGAGAATGTTCACATTTCTCCTCTTGAATCCTATTAATACATCCCTTGCCTGGTAAAGAGAGGGGAGGGAGCAGGTGAGCAGATCTGTGGAGCACCCGCCCATGAGCACTTCCTCGCTGCCTGCAACCTTCTTAGCTCCATGAGAAGGAGTCAGCATCTACATCGTACGGGGGAGATTAAGAGGATGGATGACTCAGAACCAAGGACTAGTCATCAAATCAACACAGTTTTCCTTGCAAAGGGGTGCTCAAGGCTAATTTAAAGCCAAAGAAAAGGGTACCCAGTTGTGTGTGTGTTTGTGTGTGTGTGTGTGTGTCTGTGTGTGTCTGTCTGTCTGTCTGTGTCTGTGCACGCGCAAGTCTTTGACAGTAACATAATGTGCTTGTTGGGGAAGGAAAGCACACCAGTTTCTCCCCCTCCATCACAAGCCTTAGAAGGTGGCCCCCCTTGCCACCCTTTACAGTACCTCAGTTCCCCCCAGGTTTTCTGAGGTGCTTCCACTTATAAGCACAACTCTCATTTGGTAGCTAAGAGCCTTTCAGGTATCATCCAAGTCAAAACTTTCTCTCTCACACACTTCACACAAAAACTTCCTTCTTCCTGTGACTGGGCTGACTCCCTCGGTCAGGAGGGGCAAGGCATGTGGAACTGTCCTTCCCCTTGTTCTTACCTGTTTCTCCTTCTTCTTCTTCTTCCCTCCCCCCTCCTCCTCTTTCTCCTCTTTCTCTTCCTCTTCCTCCCACTTCTTCCTCTCCCTGGGTCAGAGGAGGGGAGGGGGACTAGAAGGCACTTGGGTTTTTGCTTGGTGGCACTCTTAGAAGTACTCTCCTGATTGGGAGTGTTGTCTGGTTTTGAAGGTGTTCAAATGCTGTTCTCTGAGGATCTCATATAGGGAACCTCCTATGTAGACCATCCCCCAGTGCTGTTGAAGAATGCTCTGGAGGAGCTTTGTGCCCCTGCCCCTAGCCTCTCACCTTGACCCTTCCCCTTCAAAGGAAGCCCTCTAACTCAGGGTCCCCTGAAGACACCTGGGCATCTGTTTGGACCACAGGAAGCTTGCCACATCAAGCAGAGGGGAAGCAGGCTGTCCACAGCCATCTCATCCCCTCATCCTGCTATGCTGTGTTATTCCAGCTGCAGGCATTAGGTTCACCTCTGCCCCCAGACACCCAGGGCCGCGTGCAAACCCCTCCTGGGACACTGGGTCAGCCTCTGCTCTTCTGTAGCTCACAGCCAGCAGGGGAGGAGAATCCCACCTCACTTTCACACACACCCACCCCTCCCCGATATGCAGGAGTTGCTGACGCACCCTGAACACTGCAGGCCCAGAGCAAGAGTCCAGACGGAGGCCCACGTGCCAAATACTGACATATTTAAAAGTTACAAATCAAACTTAAAGTACTGCTAAATAGAATATGTCCTAGCCTCCCACCTTGACACGGATACCTTCACTATGGCCTGGGGGGTAGTTTGATTTTCAAATTCTTAGTCTTCTCAGCCTTCTAGTTTGAGAAGGGCAGTCCTCCCTCCCCGGCCCGGGGCTGTGGCCATCAAGATTCTCTGCTTTCCTTTCCTTTCCCAGATCCATCGCACAGCACAGGAGCCATGAACACACACATGTGACCACCTGGACTGCACACTCCCCCTAAGCTGTCACCCCTGGTCACATGCAGGCCCAAAGAGAGCACAGTCCACCCCAGGGGGATGGACTAAAGAACAGGTGTGAACAGAACTTGGGCATCCAGAAAACCTGGATGCCCCAACAGGGTGGGGAGAGGGAGGCAGAGGCTCTAGGAGGATGTGTCCCTTAATCTGCTGGGTTACCTGCTCTAATTCCAGAGAGGACCACTCTATGATGCAGAGGATGGACAGGGACCACCTGGAGGGCAGGTCTGATGAGTGCTTTCCTTGACCCTCCTTCACCTGGCCTGAAGCCCACAGCTCACTGCTGAGCAAGGCCCTTCCCATGACCCTGCATCTTCTGCTGATGTACACAACATGGGACGAGGGGGCAAAGGGCAGAGGCCTGGTTTGGCCTCCCCTGGGAGGGGCTGCTCTCGTTACACATGGAAACACTTATTGCCCACTGTCCTCGGCTCTGGGGCATCCGCCAAAATCCAAGGCTCCAGTTCCATTGCACTGCAGCATGGACATGTAGTCCTAACACTACACGGGATTTCTGTTAAGTAGGAGTGTTTTACACGCCCACATTTTAACACCCTTGAGGAGGGAGAGAGCTGGAGTGTGGTTCGCATATGGGCAACTTTAAAACAAGGCTCTCTCTTGCAACAGGAATAAACTTAAGGGAATGTCTGCAGTGTCACAGGGAGGGGACACCAAACCCTGCTAGGGAAACTACACAAAGACTTGAAAGAGAATGTTCTGGACACTTTCGCTCCCACAGAAACCTGTTCTCACTATAATAAACCTGGCCATTTCCTTCAACTCAGGGAGCAAGACCATGTCCTGGGGCCCCACCATCAGGAAGCTGTAGCCCCACAGCATGGCACTAATTCTAAGTTAGCAGCCTACTGTCTTCAGGGGGCCCTGGTTTCCACTTTGGAGAAGGGAGGTGTAAGGAAGCACTGTAACCTGCCAGGTCCCCAGCTGCTGTGGCCTCCACTCACAACACATGGACCACCTGGCCTGCAGTTGCTGGTCTCTGGCCAGCAGGATGTGGAAGAACTCCAGTTTAACACGTCAGCACAGATGAAAACATAGAGAAAGCAGGATTAATGTGGAACTGGAGGCCCTGGGTTTAAGTTCTGATCTGGCTACTTATTCGTTATAAGATTCTTAGATGTCAGTGAACTTTCTTGGCTTCATCAGGAAATTGGAGATATTAGGAATATCTGCTTGAGCCAGATATGGTGGTGCATGCCCGTAATCCCAGTACTCGGGAGGCTAAGACTGGAGTATTGCAGGCTTGAGGCTAGCCTCAGGAACGTAGCGAACCCCTCAGGAACTTGGTAAGACCCTTTTTCAAAATAATAAGTAAATAAATAAATATACAAATAAACAAACGGTTGGGGTGTAGTTCAGAGGCAGAATCCCCTTGGGTTCATTTCCCAGTATCAAAAGGGGGGAGATATCTGCTTGTCTGCCTCAGTGGGAAGGTGAGTGGGGAGTGTTGTTTGGAAGCAGTAAGTTCTGAATTCTTAGTATCAGCCATTGAGTAGGAGCACTGGAGTCTTTGTTTATGGTTTAATATCAGGTCTCTCAGAATTGTGTCTCTGCCTAGGCTGGCAGACCAAAAATTAACAACACTGTCACAGCAACAACCTCTTGAGAAAGAAGTCTATAGTAATATAATAATAACAGCCTAATATTTGTTGAGTACTTCCTATGTTTCAGGCACTAAGTCCTATTCAAACCATTATCATAGTTCAGCTCTATTCCTACACACCAGCTTGGGCCTGGGCTAAAGGAGCCTGTATTTCTGTGTGTGTGTGTGTGTGTGTGTGTGCGCGCGCGTGTGGTATTGGGGATTGAGCCCAGGGGCATTTACCTCCAAGATATACCCTCAGCCCTATTTTATTTTTTATTTGAAAATAGGGTCTTGCTTAGTTGCTGATGCTAGCTTCTAACCCACAACCTCCTGTCTTAGCCTCCTAAATATTGGCATTGCATGTGTGTGCCACCACACCTGGTTGAGCCTGGATTTCTGAATAGTAATATATTCCATCTCCCACTGGGGTATCCTATTCTCCCAGATGAGACTTTCTCAATGTCAGCAGCTATACCTTCTTGGGTTTTCACTTATCCTCAAGAAATTGTGTTATTTAAGCTAGATGGGGCTTTCTCCAAACAGAAGCATCAGAATCTGACCCCAGATCACCCATCCCTATGCCCCCCAACTGTTCACACCTGCACCCACTGATCTCAGTACCTCCTGTCCACAAGAACTGGGTTTTCCATGGCCCCAATTCCTGCTGCATAAAAATTATTCCTGGTAGTAGTGGCTATAAACCACAGCAACCATTTTATTGTTTCTCATGATTTGTTTGGATCAGGAATTTAGAGAAGGCTCAACATTGTGGTCCTGACTTAGGGATTATATTAGTCAACTTTTTGTTACTATACCAAAATACCTGAGATTATCATCTTATAAAGAGAAAAGACTTATTTTGGCACATAGTTTCAGTCATCTCAGTTCATGACCAACTAGCCTCATTGCTTTGAACCTGTGGCAGAATGTCATGGTGGGAACAAATGGCAGAGCAAAGCCATTCAACTCATGACCTAGGCATAAAAAAGAAAGAAGAGACTGGAGTCCCACAGTCACTTTGAGGACACACCCTCAATGATCTAAAACCTCCCACTAAATCCTACCTCTTAAAATTTCTAGCACCACCCAACAGCACCAAGCTGAGGACCAAGCCTTTAAGGGACATCCCAGGTTTACACTCTATCAGATCTCTTTCCTACAGTTGCAGTCAGTAGGTGGGGGAAACACACAGCTGGGACTGGCCAGACATCCTCTCTTCATGCAGTCTCAGGGCCTCTCTGCGTGGCAGTTCCAACATAGACATAGGAAGCCTGGGCTTCCTCCCAGCATGCCAATCTCAGGCAGTTGGATTGTTCACATGGCGGCTCAGGGCTCAGCACTAACATTCCAGGAAGCAAGGTAGAAACTACAGCACTTATCATGAACACATCTCAGAAATCAGATAGCATCACTTCTGCTATTGTTACAAAGCTGCCAAGATGCAAAGAGAAGTAGCATAGACTCCACCTCTCTATGGGATGAATGTTAAATTGACTGTGTAAAAATAGTAGGTGCGATGGGAAATATACTTCAGTCATCTTTGAGAAGAAAATTTAGTCATATCTACTAACAAGGGGTCCAGTGGTGTTAGAGTTTGGGTCTAGAATGTCTCCCAAGGGCTCATTCCAATGAGGGCTTGGTGTCCAGTGCAGCAACGTTCACAGGAGGGGATTTGGGGAAGCAATTGGATCGTGAGGACTCTGACCGCATCAATGGATTAATCCACTGATTGCTGAATGGACTTCCGAGAGGTGATGTAGGCTATGGGAGTTGGGACCTGGTTGAAGAAAGTAGGTCACTGGGGGTGTGCCCTAGAAGGGTGTATCTTGTCTCCAGCCCCCTCTTCCCTCTTCCTCTGCTTCTCAGCTGCCGTGAGCTGAGCAACTTTCTTGATCACACCCTCTGCCTTGGAGCCGGTCTAATGTGGACTGAAACCTCTGAAACCATGAGCTCAAAGCAATCCTTCCTCCTTTAAGTTGTTTATGATAGGTATTCTAGTTACAGAAGTGACAAACTGCATACCACAACTGGCTAGTAAGTCAGTCTTAGCCCCCAGATTCTGCAAGAGCGTCTGGTCCTAAGATCCCTATGGGGCAGGCATCATTTGCTCACCATCTTCTTATGAGGGCCTTGGTTTCCCATTCTCTCCTCAGTTTCTCATTGACACTCTAGCTGCTGTGTTTCAAAACTCCAGGCCTCCTCTCCCAGTCCAGAGCAGCTCCTCCCAGCTGAACCCAATTTCTGATGATTGCCACGCTGACCACACAGATACACCGTGGCCTAATCTACTGCTGGTAAAACCATCGAGAGGGCCTCCCGCCACTCCCACTCTTGGCAAAGTCTATTCCAGCCCAAACTGCACTCAAGTTCACTAGACCGTCTGTGCCACTGCCTACTCTAGGGGAGTTGGGGGTCCTTTGGACTTTTGATTCCTGAGAAACCCCAGCTTTGGGCAGAGCTCTGGTCTTGGTTCTCTTACTCCTTCCAAGTTGGCATAGAGCTATTTATTTCACCTGTTTATGCCACTCCATTTATGACACTCAATGTGGGTCTCACCATAGCATGGCAGTGTTGGATGGTGGTGGAACCTTTAAGAGTTGGGCCTAATAGAAGGTGATTAGGTAATGGGGAGCATCACTTTAGAAAGGACTAATGTTGATCTTGAAGAAGGAATTAGTTCTGCCAAGAATGGGTTATTATAAAACAAATTTGGCTGTCTTGGTGGGCTATCTCTCTCTCTCTCTCTCTCTCTCTCTCTCTCTCTCTCTCTCACACACACACACACACACACACACACACACACACACACACACACTTTGTGAACTCCCCTGCAAGTGCCATTCACCACCATGAGGCCATCACCAGAGCTGAGCAGATGCTGGCACCATGCATTCAACTCTCCAAAAGTGTGAGCTAAATAAACCTCTTCACTATATAAGTTACCTAGACTCTGGTATTTTGTTAGAACAACATAAAACACACTAATCCACTTACTGCCTGCTTACCCCACCCCTAACCTGTGTACAGGGACCAAGCACATGAGGACAAGAAAAGACTCCAGAGTGAAAGCACCCAGCTGTGGAAGATCAGAGCCCTGGACAAGAACCTCATTTCTCTCCCACCAGACTCTAACAGGCCATTCGAGGGACAAATTCCCAAAGATGTTGCATTTCCCACCTGTCTGGACAAAGCCTAGCAGGAAGGAAACCTTTCAACATTCGATCTTGATGTTTCTGGGCTCTGGGCTTTTTTCCTTACTCTGATCTTTCCCACAAAGGAAAAGGGGAAGCTGGCCCAACTCTGAAGACCTGGCCCACTTATAATGTGGAGTAGCTTATTCCTAACTGCAGACGTGCCAACAGTGCTAGAGGGGGCCAAGGGAAGAGATGATAGAACTGTTTATCATTCAAAAAACCCAGAGGGAGGAACAGTCAAAAGATTGGCCTGGACAGCTTTTCTTTTTCGGGACAGGAGCCCGCCTCCTGGTGCCTCACTGAATCAAAGTTTTAAACCTTTTATAGACCTTTATCGTTACTCCTCCAAGTAGCTGCAGGGGAACAAAGAGTGAGTTTAATCTTTCCATCCTTGCCAATCTTTACTTCCTCCTCCTGACCACCTCCTCCACCCTCCCTGCCTACAAAATCCATCTGGTGTCAACCAGGGCCAAGCAGAAATTCATGCAAAGCAGCTGGAATGGGGCAGGATGCAGTCAATGCTGGGTTAATGGGAAGAACCTTGGGAGAATTGTCTTCAGCGGAGCCACTTGGCTGCTTTAGGCCAGAGGAGGAGAAAACAGAAAGATCCAAAACAAGGAGAAAGGCCTGGAACCAGTAAAGGGAACATTGCCCAGAAATGGCCAAAGTACGCAAGAAGTGAAAGTGAAGAGCCTGCCCTCCGAAAAGAAGGAAAACAAGGAGACAAAGAGAATGCTAGAAATGAGGGGAGAGAGAAAACAAGAAAAGGCCTGGGATGAAAGGGGTTAAAAAGAGAAATGACATTAAAAGGAGGAAGAAGAGAGAAAGGGGAAAATCCCCAAATTGTGAATGGGCTGTACCCTAGAAATCTGTTAACAATGTGTAAGTTTAAACCTAAAAACTCACCTCCATCCAAAACACTGAATCCCATGCCTACTGTGACCCCCAACCAGGGCTCATCTGCTCACATCTGACCCCACCTTGAATCTTGCATGTGGGCACCTCTTGTCCTCACCCTCTTCCTGACCTCTCCACGGCATCTCTGGGCTCTCCACCCATCTGCACATTAGAACATCCAGGAAAACTTCTTAAGAGGAAGTCTTAAGACTAACTGAATCATAGTCTCTGGTGGAGGAACCCACTTGGGCTTTAACCCCCCCCCTCCCCCAGTGAGGGTTAGTGTACAGCCAGGGCCTATGATCACTAATATAGCTTCCATTGTCATCCTTGGCTCTATAAGGGATAAAGTAGGCTTCCTGCCTTCATGAATAATATTGTTTCTAGGGGGAAATGTTTTTAGGTTTTTTTGACTCCAGATGTCAGGCACAAACCAACCCCACACCCTGTGTCCCACCCACCCACCCACATACTACAAGTCTTATGCAGCTAGAAGAGTGGGGGACAAAGATGCTACAAGCCTTCCCCCCACCCCAGGGTCCCTGTGAACAGCTCGCGCTCTGCTCCCAGAGTGGCAAGGGTCAGCCAGTCCCATGTGGGAGGCTTGAGTGCTTGCAAATCAGGGAGCTCTTGAATTTGGTTAAAGCTGAAGAAAAAGAAAAAAATAATATGTCAACAATAAGTTAACAGAGGAATAGGGGCTGTGTAAGAAAAGGCAGAACCTTTAAGTTAATAAATGAAGAAGACACATGCCTGGAAATGACGTTGAAATGTGGCTTAACAATTCCATACCGGGAAAGCTGGCTGTGCCAAGATGTTAGGGAAACTGGTTTTTAAAACTGTATTAACTTGTGTTGGAGCTGCCAGACATAACGAGATCGTTCCAATCAAACAAATACAGCCATTTCTCCTGGGGGAGAGGAGAGAAAGACTGTGAGCACTAGATGTCTGAGAAATTCTACAACTCTTAGAGTCACCAAAGGGATTCCACACAAACCTCTGAGACCTGCACGTCCCAACCGTGTGACCACTGCCAAAAGGTCCCACTGTCCCACTTCCCGAGGGTCCCTTGGAGATATGCACACCCACATGGGAAGCAGGATGCTGCTTGGGAACACCAGCCAGGGAGATAGTTGGCAGCGACACAAAGCTTCGTGAAATCCTTAAAGCCAACAAGACAGAACAGAACAGGCCAGAGGGTACAGCCAAAACCCTGTCGCTTCTTCACCTCCTCCAGCAGCCCACAATATAAAGTCGATCAAATAACTGAATTACACGAGCCACAGCCTACGGAAGACTATGTAAATGAAGCTGGTGTCTGGTAGCAAAGGAGGCCCTGAATTCCCTTCTGAAGGACTCTCCTGCCAACAAGCAGGGGACCAGAGGGTCCTGGTGCCTAGTTGTCAGGCCACTGGGCCTGCACAGGATGGGATCATAGCTCCTCTTGCCCGGTAGTTTCTTCCACCATGAGGGTGGCTGTTCTGCAAGGCGCAGCTGGGATGGGTGATTGCTACAGAGGCCTGCACATCAGCCTCTGTCTCTTACTCTAATTAGGAACAGAACTGCTCACTGTTGGGCCTAAATTATCTTAATTTCTTTCTGAGTCAGGCAGGCTCCACAGTTACAAGGACCAGAGAACTTTGTACGTCAGAATGGGGAGCTATTCTGGGGACATGGAAGGAGCAAGGAAGATGGTATCCCAGCCTGGGGATGTGCCCCAGGATACCGGATAGCAAAGCAGCAGTTCTAGGAATCTGGTCTTCTTGTTTCTTAATGCCACGGCCTGTTGCTCCCATTATGGCAACTCCACCACTCTGTTCGGATTCTACAGCTTCTGCAACCACCTCATCTATCCAGTACATGACTTCTGCCTCCTCACAGCTCTGGTCCTCATGCCATCTGCTTGCTTACTCACCACTTCTCTCTGTGTGCCCCTTAGATTCTGTACAGCTCCAGAATCTGGCATGCAAATAGTGGCACTAAGACAGAAGGTCTGATTGGTTCTTTTCATTACTACCATATATAGAGCTTTCTTATTGAACAGAAATCTTATTGCAGCCTCTTGCTGGCCTCCTTTGAATCAGGCACCATCTTCTGGTCCAAACTGCCAAGGCCAGAGTAGAAGAGGGACATTGTAGAAAGTATGGTGACCCATGCAAAAAGAATTCCCCATGGCTTTGTTCAGAAAGTGCTATGGTTTAGATATAGAATGTCCCCCTGATCACCAGGCATAATGGCGCACTCTTATAATCCCAATATTTGGGAGGCTGAGACAGGAGGATCACAGGTTTGAAGTCAACCTTAGTAAGGCCCTCCACAACTTAGCGAGACGCCTGTTTCAAAACAAAGAATAAAAAAGAATGGGGTATGTAGCTTAGAGGTAAAATGTCCCTGAGTTCAATCCCTAGTACCACCAAAACAAAAAGAAAAAAAAAAGAATGTCCCATTGAAAGAGCTCATATATGACTGTTCAGAGGTGAGATGATTAAATTATGAGGGTTCTAATCTTATCAGTGGAGAAGTCCATTGTAATGGATGAATGGGGTGGTAATCCAGGCAGGGTGGGGCTAATGGAGGTAGGTCCTTGGGGCTGTAATCTTAGGAACTGTGCTTGTGTCCTGAAAGCCCCTTCATGAGCTCTCTCTCTTGCTTCTGGCCTTGGTGATATGAGAACAGAGCCCTTGCGCTCTCTCTGCTCTCTGTGCCAGGCCCTCAGCTCTGCAGACTTTACCTGACCTCACATGGATTGAACCTTTGAAATCTCCAGAACTGTGAGCAAATAAATCTACTTCCTTGATGTTGCTGTCAGGTATTTTGGATTATAGTAGTAAGAATGCTGAATAAAATAAAAGGCATCTGGAGCAGGCAGAACTCCTTGTCCAGGAGAATCTCAGCCTCCCTTAGCCTACTACTACTTGGTTTTCCTTTCATATTTGAGATGTGACTACAGCTGGACAATGCACTAAAGCCAGCATAAGCAAAGTATACAGAGGAAAGCAATGCCTTACCATAAGGAAGAAAAGTTAAACAGCTCACTTTTTTTTTGTTTATGTGCTTTTATTGGTACATTATCATCTCACATCATAATGTAAATCATGTTGACATTGACATACATGCACACAGCACTTGCAAACAGCCAGTTTCTAATACCAAATATCAACAATTCTGGATTCACATACTATAAAGGTGAAAACTATTATGGTGAGATCAAATCAAACACAAAAATAATAGGCTTTTAGGGGATAACAGCTAACAGTTACCCAGTGCTGGCTGAGTCAGGCTCTGACCCAGCGGTTCAGCACTCAACTAGTATTATCTGCTATCCCCTCGTAACATTTTTACATAGCTGTGGGGCAGCAAGGCAGTCCTGTTTGTCAGTTGACCCCGAAGCCCTCCAAATCCCCCTCTCCATTATCCACTATTATAAAGGCTGGAAAAAGCCTTGGCAACTTCCCTTTTAGATGAGGAGTCTTGTGGCCTTGCTCTGGCCAATGAAAATTAAGGAGGAAGTCATCTGAAAGTTTTGGAGAAAGTTTTTCCTTTTTGGAGAAAAGGAGGAAGCAGCCCTCCTTATTGCCCACTGATAGACAGGTGCATATTGTTGTTGTTGATGTTGTTGTTGTTTCTGGTACTAGGAATTAAACCCCGGGGCACTTGTTGTGGCTTGGATATAAAATGTCCCCCATGAGTGAGACAATGCAGCCATGTTCAGAGGTGAGGAATGGCTGCAGGAGGCAGGCCACTGGACGCATGGCCTTGGGGACTGTATCTGCCCTGGCCCCCTCCTCACTCTTTTTGCTTTCTGGCCTCCCTGAGCTGGGAGTGGCTTTTCTTCCTCCCCTATGCCCTAAAGCCTTGACACTGAGCCACTTCTGTCTTGTAGCTGGCCAACCATTGTCTGAAACCTCTGGCACCTCTGAAGCCAGGATCCAATAAACCTTTCCTCATCTAAGTTGTGCTTATCATGTATTTTGGTCACAGCAGCCAGAAAAGCTGACTAAAACAGCACTGTACCACTCAGCTATATCCCCGACCCTTTTTATTTTTTTGTTTTGAGATAGGGTCTCACTAAGTTTCCCATGTTGCCCTTGAACTTGTGATTCTCCTGCTTCACTCTCCCAAGTATCTGGGATTATAAGTGTGTGCCAACATGCCTGTCCCTCTTTCCTTTTTTTTTTAATCCTCCTATTACCTCCCACTCCCACCCCCTGATTCCTGCTGTGAATGAAGATCTACTATCTGGAGAAACTGCAGCCAGCTTGTGAAATGAGGCAACAAATATGAAGATGAAGTTAAATATGGTGATATCAGAAACCCTGGGTCCCTAATAAGTCTGATGAGTAGATGAATCAACACATGTTGCACATCCAAAAATATATAAAAACTTTTATTCCCATCCCTATTATAGATAAGGGAGTGAAAACCCAGAGTGGGGAAGCTAAGCAACTGACCTAAGACTCTCAGCTACAAAAGAACTTAGTCAGCTCAAACCCACGCTTGCTGATTCCAAAGATCTAACCATCATGATATATTCTTCTTCAGCCAGAAGAAATCCTAGAATTGAAAAGTCTGTACTTTGAAGGCCCCCTAAGCTCCTCTCAATTAAGAGATAAGGTCCACAGTGGTTAAGTGCTGGGCCCAAGCCTGCTGGCTTCACCCTCCTGAGGCATTAAGGATGGAATTCTGACACTTACTCAGGGTTCTTTACATTACCCTATGCTTCCTCTCCTGAGGAAAACAAGAGACTATAAATCCTAGATTATACCATGGTGGCTTCTACATTGCCTTAGCTAAGGATTTGTCGTCTTGACTCATTTTGAACCTCTGACACCACAGAAACCAAGACAGAAGTAAAAACGATAGTATCGTATGTCAGAAAGTTATCATGCTGACCACATTACACTGCAATGTATTTAGACTATATTAAGCCAAGATATTTTATACCAGAATATGTTACCTGAGAAGGAACATTATTAGTGGCTTTTGCAATATTCACTCTAGGAGGCTGTAGCACAATACCCAGAGGGAGAACAGTATTGCCTTTGTAAAGCAATGGCAGACCCCATCCCCGAAACAATTTCTATTATTACACCGCTCAAAAAATAAAACCAAACCAAACAAAGTTCTCCAGTTTCCTAAAGATCACAATAAAACCAAGAGGTCTTTTTACACACAAATTTGCCACCTTCCCAAAGTATATTGGCCAAGATGGAGACTTTGGTTTTGAAAACCCAACTCTTAAGAGTCTTTTTCTTCCACACTCTGGCTCCTTTTCAAGCAACCCTCCACTTTCCCCAAAAACTGCCATCATCCCATGATTGATGCATTTCTGGAGATTCCACTGAACTTGTCTGTTCACATTATCCAGCTGTTCGGTGCCTGTGGTTTTCACTAATGGTCGTTACATTTGATCATTCCCTCCTTGCCCCTAAACTTTCTGGCAGCGTTCAAGAAATATGTAGAATGCAACTGGTACTGAGAGCCTTGCAAATTTAGCAAAGTTTAGGGTAGGAAAACATCTTGCATTTGCAATAAATGTGAGATCCAGGAGGAAATCAGAAGATTCATTGGTTCATTTATTTCACCAATAAATGTCGAGCATCTACTTGTGTGCAAGCCCTCAGCTCGATGCTCCAGATTCATTATCCTTTCCAACAATGCTGTAGATTCATTAGGTAAGCACTATTGTTATACTCATTCTTTTTGATCAGGAAATGAAGGCTAACAAGACAGAATAGCTTAACCACTACAAAATGTCTTAGAAGCTAAAAAGGGACATATTTGGTAATGTGCATATGCACACACACATGCACACACAAACTCACACATTCCTATGCAAGGCAGAATGTATTGAATAGATGATCCAGCTTTCCTGGCTCAGAGGAAGAAGAGATTGCATTCAGGCCTCATGAAGAAGATTGCATTTAACAGAGTTCTAGAAGATGGATAAGACTGTAGCAAGAAGTAGAAAGAGAAAGATCCCAGTAGAGTAGAAGGAATGGTATAAGTGAAGTGGTGGTGGGAGGAAAAAATAGAATATGATTAAGAAATGGAGAACAAGCCAGTGTAGTAAAAGCAAAGGGAACGGGGTCAAGGTGTTAAGACTGTAAGGTAGGTGAAATAAGAGGTCAAGCTAAAGCTGAAACTTATCAGAATCACAAAGAGGAGCCACTGGGGACTTTGGGGAGCCAAAACTCTTTCAAGACTGTCCTTAAGAGAAGCAGGTCTAATGGTAATATGAAGGATGGAAAAGGGGAAGAGGCTAATGGCTGTGAGCCCAGGCAGCCAGGAACCACACAACACCACGACAGAGAGTGAATAGCCTGGACCACAGTGGGAGTGATGGACCTGGGAAAGAGACCACACTGGTGAGAATCATGGCAAAGACCTGGCAAGTAACTGATAATGGAGCATGAGGTGTCAACCAGGATTTGGCTGCTGATGGTGCCATTCAGACACATTCAGGCAACTTCCCATGCCTGCGGGCAAGGCTAAACAAAAAAGTAGCAGTGTGAAGAACTTCCACATGAAAATGATACTTGGCTAGTTGTCCCTGATTTGATCTCTCCCAGTATCTCACTAAACAAAGGACTACAACATTTTAAAGAATGAAACTCAAAATTTGCACAATAGCCAGACTGTAGAAAGGATTTCCACCAAGTTGAAGATGGCTGAAAGTGGTTTCATAGAAACAGTGAGTAGCCAAGCTACAATTGCTCCAGAGAAGCAATTGTATTTGCCAGCAGACACATGTTGAGGCTCTGCTGTACAGAAAGGAGATCTCACCACTACCTGATTCTCTGACACCCTGAACTGAGGGAGTTGATGGAAATTTACAACCACAGCATGCACTGCAGCTAGGTTTCTCACAGTCTCTTTTCTTGCTTATATAGCTTTGATGTGAAGGCCTCACCTCATAGATGCAAAGACCCCTTCGACTTCCTGCTAATTGCTCTCAGTCCACACCTGAATAAATAAATAAATAAATAAATAAATAAATAACAAATGCATAAATAAAAATAATAATGAATAAATAAATAATATATAAATAAATAATAAATATAATAAATAAATAAATAATGAATAAATAAAAATAAATAAATAAATAAATAACCCCACACCTGGCAGAGAGTGAGGTGACCTACTCCTTCCCCAGTGTCTGCCCAGGTCAGTACCAAATAGAAAACTATTGGCAGAGGAGGATGAGGGTTGCTGGGGAGTGGGGGGAGGGAGGCTGTCTTTCTAAGGTGCCAGAGTAAAACACCAAATGTTTTCTCTCCACCATGTCCTTTACCACACACACCATGCCACCCATATTTTCTATTGTATCTGTGGACTAAGAGCAATTAGCAGGAAGTCGAAGGGGTCTTTGCATCTATGAGGTGAGGCCTTCACATCAAAGCTATATAAGCAAGAAGAGACTGTGAGAAACCTAGCTGCAGTACATACTGGGGTTGTAAATTTCCATCAACTCCCTCAGTTCAGGATGTCAGAGAATCAGGCAGTCGTGAGATCTCCTTTCTGCACAGCAGAGCCTCAACATGTGTCTGCTGGCAAACATAGAATCCAGAAGGAACCTGTCTAATCTAAAGATTTGTAATCAACAAACTAAATAGACGGCTCTGAGAAAGTACCAAAGTTCAGGAGAAAAGGGATCAATACCCAGAAGACCAAGAAGAGGAACACACCTTTGAAAACAATTTACTATCCAAAAAAGAGAGCATATAGTTAAATGTTCTTGTATCTTCTGTGGGATTGAAGGATATATGGCTTCTCTGCTCTCTGAAACAAGAGTAGAAAGCCAAAAAGCTGGACTGAAAGAGCACAAGGAGATGAAAAGCCAACACAGTGGAATGTAAAGACAATAAACCCAGATGAAAAGGGAGCCTGGTGAGATAAGGAGGCTGCGATTTCAGTAGGAGGAATGAAGTCGGCTCTGGGGGCAGTGAAATAGACCAGGGGAAATCACACCAGCAATGTGTAGCCTGAACTGGAAATGCTCTCCCAGAACACAGGGGAAGAAAGGGGGGAGAGGGGAAAAAAGGTTAGATTTTTAAGACACATGGGAAGATGACCTAAGTAGAGGACAAAGGAAAGAAATTTAATCCACAAAAGGAGCATGTTACCAAAGACAGAACCAAATATAGTAGGACCAGAGATAAAGGAGCAATAGCTGTAAACTTTTCATACAGGAAACCTGACCAATTTCTGTGTCTCACAGTTTTTAAAATAGTATGCATAGCTGAGAGGTGGGACGGCCCTTGGTTCAATTCTCAGTAACTAACACACACACACACACACATACCATACAAGTATTCATGTATCTTTGTATAATTTTGAATCTCATCATGATGTATAATTACATTGCACCAATAAAAGTATTTTCAAAAGTATGCAGAAAATATTTATGAATAGTAAAAGAGAATCTATATGTTATATGTTTGGCTTTAAAAACAGTAAATGCTAAGTACATCAATTGTCTTTTATTATTACTCTACAAATAGTTCACACAAGTTAATCAGCAGAAGTTAAAAAAAAAACAATAGAAAAGTACCAAAAGCATGAAAAGTTTATTCATGAAATAAAGCCAATAATAGTATATAAATATATGAATAATCAAAGCAATCTAAATTGAAATGATTATGACTCTTCTAAAACCAAATTTTCTCTCTTAAATGACAATGTTCTGCATTGAGAAAAATGTGCTAAAAGAAGTTCTCTCCCACTTTCCTGGGGGGGGGACCTAAATTTTCAACCTTACAGCTAATATTTTTAGGTCAAGAAAATTAAAAGGGCTTTTCATATTGTTATGAAGTGAGTGGTATGTACCTTCAAAATTCACATGTAGAATCTATATACCCTAATGTGACTTCATCAGGAGGCAGAGTCTACAGCAGGTGACAAAGGTTAAATGAGGTCATGGGGGCAGTATGGGAAAAGACACCAAAGTTCTCTCTCCATTATGTGAGCACACATCAAGAAATTGGCCACGTGTAAGCTAAGAAAATAGCCTTCTCTGGCAACCAAATGGACTGTCACCCTCACCTGGGACATACAACCTCAGAAATGTGAGAAAATAAATGTCCACTGTTTAAAGCTGCTAATCTACTGAATTCTGTTATGGCAGCCCAAGCAAGCCAGTATCATTCTTTAGACAGTATCTGTATTTCGAGGATTCTACCCCATCAAAATAATTAATGAGATTGACAAGGATTCATGAACAGAACATACAACATTACTGAAGTAGTTAAAAACTTCAGTCTCTAACAATTGAAGATCCTTAGAGAAGTATAAAATACATATTATTGATTCTTTGTAACAACTAAAGCCAAGTTTTAAAGTTAAATTAGTTACATATAGAAGAATGATTGTTATATAATATTAATATAAAAGTAGAAAAACTACATCATATGGTCCTCATTTTGTTAAATTATATGTTAATCAAGTATATAAGCAGAACAAAGAGTGAGAATATTGACAGGAATATGGAATATCATCTCTGATAATAGAATTGAAAGTAGGTCTTTTTTTATTTATTTTTCAAGATTCTGTAAATCTGCAATAGTCATCTTGTATTATTGTTACAATCATATATTGGAAAGTCTTTTTAAAAGGCATGTGAAGCTGGGCATAGTAGTTTGTGCCTGTAATCCCAAAACTTGGGACAAAATTGAGACAGGGGGATCACAGGTTCAAGGATAGCCTTAGCAATTTACGGAAACTCTCAGTAACCTAGAGAGACCCTATTTCAAAAAGTTCTAGGGCCAGGCGTGGTGGCGCACGCTTGTAATCCCAGCATTCGGGAGGCTGAGACCGGAGGATCCGGGTTCACGGCCAGCCTCAGCTACCTAGTGAGGCACTCTGCAACTTAGTGAGACTCGGTTTCAAAATAAAGAATAAAAAATAGGGCTGAGGATATAGCTCGGAGGTAGAATGCCCCTGAGTTCAATCCCCAGTACCGCAAAAAAAAAAAAAAAAGTTCTAGGGATATGGCTCAGAGGTAGAACGCCCCTGGGTTCAATCCTCAGTACCAAAAGAAAAAACAAAAAGGTATGTGAACCATGCTTCTGCCATTAGATAAGAATAGCCTTTAAAAAGAGCTTCATCTCTTCATATAATATCTATAGAACTTTGCAGGCTCATTTCCTGCCTGCAAAGTTCTATAGATATTATGTAAATCATTCACCTGCATTCATAAAATAATAAATGTTCTAAAAAAAGTTTTCACTATAGGATGTTGGGATTATTAGTTCCTGCTTTATCTTGTATTTACAATCTCCAAACAAATGTGTGTGTGATTTCTCCATAGGAGTTCTGTGATAAAGTGTTAGTCAGCTTTCTGTCACAATGACAAAATGCCTGAGAAAGTCGATTTAAAAAGAGGAAAGGTTTATTTTGCCTTATAGTTTCAGAGGTTTCAGTCCAGGGTTGCTTGGTCTCATTGCTTTGGGCCTGTGGCTAGGCAGAACATTATGGCAGGGAGCAGGTGGTGGAGCAAAGCTGCTCACCTGATGGTGACCAGGACTCAAGGAGAGGAAGAGGACAGGCTATTTCCTTCAAGGGCACTCTCCTACTGACCCAACTTCCTCCAGCTAGGCCCTACCTCCTAAAGGTTCCACAACCTCCCAATTGTACCATCAACTGGGACCACACCTGAAGATCTTTAAGCATAGAGCCTAGCCAAATTCTTGCTTATGTCTTTAAGATATGTCAGTCCAAAATCAGATCAAGCTCCTGGGAATTTCAAATGTTGAAAAAAGTATTTGAAATAAACACAAGTACTTTCTTGAGAAAATATACATATACCACAAATACACCAAAATGGAAATACTTTGTGGAAGAGAGAAGAAATTTGCTCTTGTGTTGTTCCAGAGGAAGGAACTAGAATCAAAAGACAGAGCTAAAGGGAGGAAGATTTTGATTCAGAACCACAAACACCAATCATAGTTTTCTTGGAAACCAGCGAGCCTCCCATCACTGCTAATATTAAATGGCAAGCAAGTGATTATTTGTTTGGAAGTAGCGGGGCGGGGGGGGGGAATAATTTCTATATTAAATTTGAACCAAAACAAAAGATAGGCTCAATAATTTTTAAGGCAAAGTGATATGTAATTTTTGGTCCAAACTGAGCACTTGCGAGATAATAGAGACATTATTAATAATTACACTGAGACAAAGAGCACCCTCATTAAACTGGAATGTGTGTACTTCCTATTCTAGGAACTTCCAGCTCATAGGCACTAACAAAAATCCTACATTCATAAACTTTAAGTATTTAATCCACCTTTCAAGGGCTAAACTCTTCCAACACCTATGTTCGAATGGCTTAATGGCTTATCATAATGGTCAGACCTTCTGGTGTGTAACAACCTTTCCTTGAATGGCTGGGGGAAGGGGAGAACTGTTGAATTTCCCAATAATTGGCCCTTGGAGACAAGAGAGAAGTGAGCACAGTTAATTGGAAGCCTACGAGGCATATGGCACTGGCAACCCCAGAATTATGTTGAGCTGCATTTAGCATACCTACATGATTACCACTTGGAGGTTTCAGTGCTTCTCAGGCATAGCTGGAATGTGTGGCTCTGATTTGTTTTCCAGCTGGAAATGTTACAGAATCAGGAAGATTTCTGCTTTTGTGTTTCTTGTTGCATCCTGCCTCTGCTTGGCAGAGGCTCTAGTCCGACAGTCATGTACAATCACTTCCACTGTGCTTCGGGCTTAACATAAGCAATTTTGAGTGAGCTACAAGACACACAGAATCTCCTCAGCCACAGGCAAGGTGATCGATCTCCAAGTTGACTTGGTGTAGTTTTCTCCTCACAGGGTCATCAGTTCAAAAAGGATGAGCAAGAAGAGGGAAAAGATAGGCTGTTCTTGTAGACACCATTGATGTGAAATGACATTAGGTGTTCTAGCCTCTTCCAAGTAGCTCCTCATTGACCTAGCAAAAGTATCATTGGGCTGGGCATGGTGGCACACACCTGTAATCCCAGTACTTGGGAGGCTGAGACAAAAGAATCACAGGTTCAAAGCCAGCCTCGGCAACTTAGGAAGGCACTCAGCAACCTAGTGAGACCCTGTTTCCAAAAAAGAAATAAAATCAGGCTGAGGGTAGAGTTTGGAGGTAGAATACCACTGAGTTTAATCCCCAGTACCAAAAAAGAAAAAAAAAAGTACCATTGGTAGCCAAGTATCAAGTATGGTGGCACACACCTGTAATCCCAGTACTTAAGAAGCTGAGACAGGAGGATTGCAGGTTCAAGGCCAACCACAGCACCTTAGTAAAACCCTCATCAAACTAGAAAACCCTGTTTCATAGTAAAAAATAGATAGGGCTGGCTGGGTATGGCTAGGGGTATAGCTCCAAGTTAGAATACCTTTGAGTTCAATCCTCAGTAACACACACACACACACACACACACACACACACACACACACACACACACACACAAATAGGGCTTAAGGTCTAGCTCAGAGGTAAAATGCACCTGGGTACAATCCTCAGTACCAAAAAAAAAAAAAAAAAAAAAAAAAGTACCACTGGGCTAAGGCATCATGTTCCTATAAATGCCCTATGGGAATGCATAAGTGTTTTATGCTAGAAGACAGAAATCAGTTATCAATATAAGGGCTTTAATCCTATTCATGAGGGTGAAGCCCTCATAACCGAATCACCTCCTAAAGGGTCCCCCTTTCTCTACAATTTTACTTTGCGAAATTTCAGTTACCTGTGGTCAACCATGGTCCAAAAATATGTATTGAAAAATCCCATAAATAAGTAATTCATAAGTTTTTGATTGTGCACCATTTTGAGTAGCATTGTGAAATCTTGTGCCATCCTTTCCTCCCTGCCCGGGATGTGAATCGTCCCTTTGTCCAGCATCTACACACTGTATACACTACCCACCAACAGCACCATGGCTCAGTGGCCCACATTATCCCAAGCAGATGATCCTCCTTCTGACATGCTGTCAGAAGGCCAATAGTAGCCTAATGCTATGTCACAATGCTGACATCATTCACCTCAATACATCTTATATTATAGGTCCTGAATTATCTTAATATCACAATAAGGGTAAGTTCAGCTCAATAAGGTATTTTGAAACTGACAAAAGGGAGATTACATTCATGTGATTTTTATTACAGATTATTGACATAATTGCTGTATTTTATTATTAGGTGTTATTGTTCATCTCTTACTGTGCCTAATTTATAAATTAAATGTTATCATAGGCATGTATGTATAGAAAAAATATATAAAGGGTCTAGTACTCTCCATGGTTTCAGGCATCAAGCGGGGGGCTTGGAGCTTATCTCCCTTGGATAAGTGGGAACCATTATATTGAGTTGGGGACTAGGTTTCAACATGAATTTTAGAGGGATTCAAACATAGCAAGAGGGAAAAGAAATGACTTAGAAGTATAGAAGAAGCCTCCAGAATGGGATTAGACAAGGCTGCAGTCAAGTAATAGTTAGACATTTTGCTTGAAGCTTGAGAAACATCAAGAGAACATTCCTAAAAGCTAAGAAATGGGTTTTCCAGAGAGATTTGTTGTCAATTAATAAGCAATTGACTTAAATGGCAATGAAAGAGTTTGTATTCTAGGACATTCTTATTAAGCTTTGGCAATTGGACAGGAGCTTAATAACAAACTGCACAGGTTATCTGAAAACTAAATGAAGAGAGCCGGGCGTGGTGGCGCACGCTTGTAATCCCAGCATTCGGGAGGCTGAGAGCAGAGGATCCGGGTTCTCGGCCAGCCTCAGCTACCTAGTGAGGCACTCTGCAACTTAGTTAGACTCAGTTTCAAAATAAAGAATAAAAAATAGGGTTGGGGGTGTAGCTCGGAAGTAGAACGCCCCTGAGTTCAATCCCCAGTACCAAAAAAAAAGAAACTAAATGAAGATATCTTCAACTCTTTGCACTTTTTTAAAAAGCCAGTACTTCCTTTGGGTAGCTGTGCAGTCATCAGGCTAGCATCAAGCTTCTCAAGGTAGTCAAAAGCACAGACAACTTTCTATACAGATCAGCAAAACTAAGATATTACAAAGTGACCCTTGGCCAGTTAAACCAGCCTCATCTCCAAGTCTTTCCGACTGCCAGCTAATAAGGCAGCAATGCCAAAAGTTTCTAGAATAAACCCAAACTAGTATTGGAGGAGGAAGGTCCAATTCCTAAACACTCTCTAGAGGCTAAGATGAGGAGGAGGAGAGAACTGTAGTAACTAGGCAGGTGCATGCTGGGAGGTCAGCAATGTACTTTGCAGGTGCCTAGAAAAACAGCTTTGAGCACTTGAAGCAGCTGGGTACCTCTGGAACCTGAGTACCCCTGGCAGACTAGGAAGGCTCCAGAAACAGGATAGGTGCACATCCTTTTTAGCAAAGTCTTTGGGCTGTCCAGAAAACCCAGCAGATCAGAAAGGAAGATTCTGTCATGGGAGAAGCCATCTGCAGCCACAACTGAAGAGCAACCTAGACACAAGTGAGCATCAACTGAGGAAAGCAAGTAAACTCTTGCTCGAACCACAGATGGTACCCACCTTATGAAGGACATCAGCAGGTGACGTGAGTCATCAAATACTGCCTTTTCTGGTAAAATGAACACTTGGCTACCAACCTGCTTTGTGTCCCCAGAGAGGTTACTTTTTTCTTAATTTCCACACCCACATCAATAATGATACCTGCCATTCTGGCTCCAGTGAAATCTTACACACAGGAGTTCTGAGTGGATGAGTATCTATGAAAATTATGTGGAAACTAGATAGTACAATTCAAATCTAAGGTGTTATTAAAACTCAGAAGAAGACAGTTTTGTAGGATAAAAGTAAACTAAATAATGGTGCTATATGCCCAAAGAGGGAAGACAGAAAACCCTCACTACTGTTTCTGGGCTAAGGGCCACAAATCCTCTTTCTTCTAAATAATGCCCATTACCATGGAAAGGGCCTGCCAATTTGCCTTCAAAACAATCTTATTTATCACTTGAAAACTCAGTTTATGTGTGTGTGGGGGGGGGGTGGTAGGTACTGGGGAATAAACCCAGAGGAATTCTACCTCCAAACTATATTCCCAGCCCTTTTCTAAATAATAATAATAATTATTATTGTTATTATTATTATTATTATTATTATTATTATTATATGTTTTGAAACAGGGTTTCACTAGGTTGCTGAGAGCCTCACTAAGTTTCTGAGGCTGGTCTCAAACCTGTGACCCTTCTGTCTCAGCCTCCCAAGTACTGGAACTATAGGCATACACCAGCATGCCCTACTGGTGAGCCTCTTTACTCTGATTCCCATCCCTACCTTCCCTTCCCAAAGCTGTAAATTGAAGTGGGTGGGTGAAACTGCTGGCAAACAAGAGGACAGGAGAAGTGCCAGATCCTGGTATGTAGCTACCACCTTCTTACATCCCCCACCTCAGCATCATAGAGACTTCTATTACTTGCATGGTGTTTTCCTGTAATCTTCAACATTTCCCTTCATTTCTATCCCCCTTGCGTAACTGAGTAGTGAAGAAAAAAATTTTATAAACACTCATGCCTCCATGGCTCCAAAAAAATTAGCAGTTCCGTGAAGGCATGTATTTAAGCATAACCAGGGGGGTGGTGGTAGAAAGCGGTAACCCCAGAGGAATTTGCTGGAGAATACGTGGGCTCTGCTGCTACAAATACCAGCTGCTCTAAGCTATCCATTTGTTGGCAAAACTTGCACTGAGTCCACGGCACAAATATTGTAGCCCTAGAAGTTTCTCTTAACTCTTTCTTTAGGTTTTACCATCCATTTATAAGATCAAGAGTCATATCATATAAAACTGGGCTCTGGAAATTTGAAACTAACCAATATTGTTTTTCAAAAGCTCTCAGAAAAATAAAATGGATTATGCAGGAAAATTTTGTAAATGGAAAATATTGCATATACAGAGTCTGAGGCAATCCAGGACATTTTAAACCAGAAAGCAGATGGGATAAGAGCAATATAAATTAGTGTCACTGCATTTTGCCAACTGCAAAGTGACTCTAACTCCAAACAAAACTTCTTCTCTCCAACTTGTTGATTACATATATATTTGGTTTTAATTTGGCAAGATGTTCGGAGTTAGAATCAGAAAATCTACAGGTCTAGGGAACACCGTGTCTGGCCAAACCACCCACAGAGAATCAAACTAAGGAAACAAATACATAAAATACATAACATTATTTGCATTCAAAAATAATGTTCATGCATATGTAACATAAGTCTATTAACAAAAATTATGCATGTGGCAATGTTTAAGGAATGTCCTGC
>PVLC010023916.1:0-25297 GCA_004027655.1 Graphiurus murinus | reverse complement strand
GATGTCATTCTACACAGACCTAGAAAAATAAGTTTAAATTTCATATGGAGAAACAAAAGACCCAGAATAGCCAAAGCAATTTTCAGCAATCATAACCTTGCAGGAGGCATCACAATTCCAGACTTCAAATTATACTACAGAGATACAGTAATAAAAACAGCATAGTATTGGCACAAAAACAGACACACAGTCCAATGACACAAAAGAGAAGATACAGAAACAAATATACATACTTATAGCCAATTGATTTTCGTCAACATACATTGGAGGAAAAAAAAACTTCAATAAATGGTGTTGGGAAAACTGGTTATCTATTTGTTAAAAAATGAAATTAAATCCCTACTTCTCACCCTTCACAAGAATTAACTTGAAATGGATCAAAGACCTGGAAATTAGACCAGAGACTTTGAAATTACTACAGGAGGGCATAGGTTCGACACTCCAACATATAGACACAAGTAAAAAATTCCTCAATAAGACCCCCGAAGCTCAAGAAATTAAAACAAGTATAAACAAGGAAACCATCATGAGTATAAAAAGAGGGCCAACAGGATGGGAGAAGATCTGTGTCAGCTCTTCTTCTTTTTTTTTTTTTTTTTTGCGGTACCGGGGATTGAACTCAGGGGCATTCTACCTCCTAGCTATATTCTACCCCCAGCCCTATTTTTTATTCTTTATTTTGAAACCGAGTCTCACTAAGTTGCGGAGTGCCTCACTAGGTAGCTGAGGCTGGCCACGAACCTGGATCCTCCTGTCTCAGCCTCCCGAATGCTAGGATTACAAGCGAGCGCCACCACGCCCGGCTCTTTGTCAGCTCTTCTGATAGAGGACTAATATCTAGAATGAATATACAAGGTACCTAAAATACTTAACACTAAGAAAACAAAGAACACAATCAAGAAATGGGCAAGTGAACTAAGTAGACATTCAGAAAAGAAGAAATACAAATGGCCAATAAATACACAAGAAAATGTTCGACATCTTTAGCAATCAGGGAGATGCAAATAGAAACCGCACTGAGATTCCATCTAATCCCATTCAGAATGGCAATCAACAAGAATTCAAATAATAAATTCTGGCAAGGATGTGGGGGAACAGGAGCTCTTCTACACTGTTGATGCAATTGCATATTAGTTCAGCCACGATGGATGTCAGTGTGGAGAATCCTCAGAAAACTGGGAATGGATCCACCATATGATCTGGCTATACCACTCCTGGGTATCTTTCCAAAGAGACTGAAATCAGAATATTATAGTAATACATGTATACCCATGTTTAAAACAGCACAGTTCACAATAGCCAAATTATGGAACCAACCGAGGTGTCCATCAACAGATGAATGCAATACAAAATTATGGGATATACACACAATGGAATTCTACTCAGCAATAAAGAACAAAATTATGTCATTTGAAGAAAAATGGATGGACTTGTAGAACATTAGATTAAGTGAGATTCACCATTCACAGAAATTGAAGAGTAGCCAGGCGTGGTGGCGCACGCTTGTAATCCCAGCATTCGGGAGGCTGAGACCGGAGGATCCGGGTTCGCGGCCAGCCTCAGCTACCTAGTGAGGCCCTCCGCAACTTAGTGAGACTCGGTTTCAAAAATAAAGAATAAAAAATAGGGCTGGGGGTATAGCTCGGAGGTAGAATGCCCCTGAGTTCAGTCCCCAGTACCGCCAAAAAAAAAAAAAAAGAAAAAGAAATTGAAGAGCAGTATGTTTTCTCTCATATGTGGGAGCTAGGGAGTAATTGGGATACCCAAGCGACTTAAGATAATGGAGGAGAAACTAGTGGAGCCAGGTAAGTGATTTGGGGGAAGGGAAAGGGAGAGGGAGAATCAATGAAGGAAATGCTTCCATTAACAGTATGTATAGATGTGAGAATATAAATGTCAATTTCAATATCCTGTATGGGGAACAGGGGAGTGGAGAGGGATCCAAGAGAAAGCCCACCAAGTGCTATGTGCATGTATGTCACTAACACTACATTATGATGTGAAACTATAATATACCAGTAAAAGTATAAAATATAAAAATAAAATGATAGTAGTAATAAAAATTGAAGGTTAGAGTAGAGAGAACCCTGAGAGAAAAATTGCAAAACTGCCAATAAAACATAGAGAGAAAATGAGAAAAAATAGTATCCAAAAAAATCAAGCAAGTAGAAAATTTCAAAACAGACAATATCAAATAGAACAAATTTGAAATATGAGATCTTAAAGTATCATTTGAAATGGACAATGACGAGATCATTAGTAATTGAAGCAAAAGAATTCTCAATGGTGTAATTTAGACAAAGCTTAAGTGAAATAGGTTTCAACTTAGAAATTTAACTCTGAAAATGAGAAGAGAGCAAGGAAGGTTGCTAGAAAAATATTTGTGTAAATGTAAATTTTGTATTGTGAATTCGATAACAAATTTTTATATTATTCATATGTCTATCTGTACAGTCAAGCTCATGAAAACATTATAAATACAAATAATAACTTTTATGTTTATTTAATATTTTGTTGTTTATTTAGTGAAGTCAATAATTTAAGGCTTTGTTATTCAGACAAAAAAAAGATTTCTCATAATTAATTAGTTTATATCCAGGCAATCATTTTAAATGTACATTTTCTCACATGTAAGTAATATCAAATAAAAGTCCATGTTCCCTATATAATCTAATCATTTAGCTTCTGTGCTACTTCCAAGTTACAAGTGATAAAGCTTTTAATTCACTAGAACTGCCTACTAGAAACTCAGAAATGTTTGTGTTAATTGGGGATTTGTCAGTATGTTACCCCTGACTGCACATGGATAAGTCACACTGGTATTAGCAGGATTACAGTAGTGCTATGCAATAGGTTTTACAGGCTTTTATTTTTAACCCAATTCATAGCTCATGGCATACACTACTTCTTTAAATGGGAATTTAGAAAATCCTATGTTGAGCACGGTAGAAATAACATTTTTTCCCTGTTAGAATTTACATCTGCAATTTTATCTAAAAAAATTCCCACAGGTCTATCTTCAATAAATCATTCTAGATTCTATCATATATACCAGAGATACAAGTGACAGGGAGACATTACCTTAGTACAATTTCTTTCAAACCAAAACTTGAAACCAATTAGAGACCTGTTAAATCTGCATCTTGGGTTCTACCTTTTCTAATGGAAAAGATGGAATAGCATTGAATGAAATAAAAAAATAACAGCATACTTTGTGTATAATAAACATAAATATTGTTTCATGAAATTCAAATTTCAGTCTATGTATAACTCACATGAAATTATGTAATTTCTATTTCTTACTATGTTTTAAATCAAAAGGTTTGAAATCTGTCTTTCAGAATATCTTACACTCCACAGTAATGGTTGGTGGGGTTTAGGTGGAAGATGTTTGGTGATAAATTTGTGAAGAGAGAATTTCAAACAAGTACTATGACAAAGGATGTATAAAGGCTAGAGAAAAGGCATCGAACTCAGCCTGTAGAGATACAGGAATCTTTAAGAAGGAAAGGCAGGTTATCACTCAGTTATATTTAATATCACTTCATTCATTAAATGTAAATGTTCTAAATATATTATGTAAAAATAATTCAGAGCACTGCTCTTGGAACTATTCTTATACCTTATAAAATTCTATATAATACTATTTAGATATTAAGACTTCACAGGCTACAATGACATATCTTTTAATTTTATTGGGCAAAAAAATTATATAATTTTTGTCCAGGAATTTTGTTTTAGAGTTCACTGTTCTAGTTATAAAATATGTTTTAAAAGGAAAAATATGTTATTCACATTTGGATATATTTTCATTGCCTTTTTTTAAATTATTTAAAGCAGTAGCTTCATATTTATAAAGAAGCATAGATTCAAATTTGCACCATACATAATTTAATAGTTTACATTAGACTTGAGAATATTATCACCAGACAGACTCACCTCAATTCTGACTTTGACTTCCATGGCATTCCACAAAGGCTTTAGGGAATGGAATGCTTCAAGTTTCAATAACTTACATGGTGATGATGCCCAAGTCCATATTCAGATCCACACATGTATTTTCTAGTGTTAAACAGCTCCTTTTGGCATTCCTCACAAATACCTCACATTCAATATTTAAAAATAAATTTATAACAAAAATAGGATTCTCACTTTCTGTGTAGTTAAATACATAAACAGGTAAGTGCTTGATACACCTACGATCTAATTAGCTTCTTGAGCAAGAAACCTAGAATTTGTCTTGGATTGTTTCCTCTCCATCACCTATCCATTCCAACTAGTTAATAAGACCAATAGTTTTTCCAAACTCAATTCACCCCTCCCTTTTCTTTATTCTCTTTTCATTGCTTTAGTTCAGCTCATCCCTTATAAAAGTTTAACAGCCTGCCTTCCTCCTATCATGGCCTCTTTGGAACCAATCTCTTTGCTGCTGTCAGACTAATATTTCTACTGAGAAAGTGAAGGGT
Organism: Graphiurus murinus; assembly: GCA_004027655.1. NCBI lineage: Eukaryota > Metazoa > Chordata > Mammalia > Rodentia > Gliridae > Graphiurus > Graphiurus murinus. The sequence goes on along the minus strand of PVLC010023916.1, from coordinate 20,831 downwards.
TGTATGTTTTCTCTCATGTGGAAGCTAGAGATAAATTGGGGAGAGAAAAAAGACTTTAGACAAATGATGAGCGGTTCCAGTAAAATAGTGGAAAGGGACTAAGGGAGGGAAATTGGGAGGGGAGGGAGACTTGATAAAGGAAACAGTTCAAATAATGCTATGTACATATACAAAATTATCAACACCAAACTCAGTACCATGTATGGCAGTAGGTGGAAGCAAGGTGGGGTCCAGAAGGAAAGACACCAAGTGTTGTGTGCATGTATATTTCTATCACTCTGAACCTTATTTTGATGTATAATTATAGTTTGCCACTTGAAATATATATATATATATAAATCAAATAATGCATTTTCTCTAAAATTAAAATTGTTCACTGTGTCCTTATTTCCAATACAATATCCTTCATATACAAGGATCTATCTTCTAGAGCTTGTCCTCAATTACAGAGCCTATCTTAGCATCATTATTTCTCCTGCCAAACTCTTTAACACACTTATTATCAGATGTTCATTATTGGTTGATATCTGCTTTCCAACCACAATTCCCATCACCCTTTCCCTTTCACATGCACATCATTTTCTAGAAATACTAAGCCATTTTCAGTGCTGGAGGACACAATTCTGTTTCAAGCTGTGACTTTTCACAGGCTGGTATTTCTGCAGTTATAGTTATGTTTTTACTATTTATGCTTTAAGACTCAATAAAACGTTACCATATGGTTTCATGCCTATCTTTTTTTCCTGAACTTTTTGAAATTTTCTTTTCTAAAATCCCCAACTTACCAAGGCAAAATTAACTGTTTCTCCTTCTATATTCCCATTGCCCTGTGCAGATATATTATACTTGTTAGAATTAGTATTTTATTGGTATGTGTTATGTTAGCTATATTATTATATTATAACAGTACTGCTGTGATTGTTTATGTTCTTTTCACTATCACTAGATAGTGAGCCTTCAATGTTTGGGGCTGTATTCATCTTTGTGTGCCCAACATCTAGCACATCCTGGCACCTACAAAGTACATTTAATAAAGGCCTATTGAATAAATAAATCAACATGACACAGAAACAGAAATATCATTAAGTGATTGTTATTTTAAATACTTTCTCTCCTCTGAAAAGACTCCATAATTAGGATGTGTGATCATTAGGCCACATCCAGATTAAACTTGAAGATGATTATTGTTGTCATGTGTTTATACACAATTAAAACCTTGCAGTTATTATCTTACTTCTGGTTTTTCAGGATTGGAGACACCACTTCAACTTTGTCAGGATCCTTTTGTATACCACACCGTGCACTTTGTATCATGGAATATCATTTTTTGTAACCAGGAGTGGTGGCACAGGCCTCTAATCCCAGTACCTGGGAGGCTGAGACAGGAGGATCACAGGTTCGAGGACAACCTTACCAGTAGTGAGACTCTCAACAACCTAGTGAGATCCCGTTTCAAAATAAAAACATAATAAGGCTGGGGGTATAGGTAGAAGATCCCTGGGCTTGATCCCCAGTACCACAATAAAATTTAAATAAAATAAAATTTGTTCATCTCTAAGCTTTTGTTACTTCTCATTTCTCACCATGCCTCAAAAGTTTCCTACAGCTTTTGGTCATGTATTAAAGGAACTATTTACATTTTAAAATATTATTCAGCCCAAGGAGCTGAATTCATTGAAGTGACTATTTTTGTATTTCCTCTCACCAATGTTAGAGCTCAATTCTCTCTTAATAAATGTATACTTCATAATTTGAAGACCAATCCCTTATATTTGGTAAAGCTGGAACAAAATATCCATTAAATAGTGGGCTTTTTCCTAACATCTGTTAACACTATACCAACTGCTCTTAACAGCAAACCTGCACTTTCTTCATTCTTCCCTGTCTTCTTGCCTCAAAATAAGTTTTAATATTATTTCTAATTGTTTGTAAAATGTTTCTAAAATGTAACGCCTTATGAACTTTGGTCATCCACCACATTTACAGACCCATACCATTTTTGGAATTCCTTTTCTTCCCATCTTCTGCAGGTTGACCCTAAAGTCCCCTTCAGCATTTGCCTCATGTGGGTGTCTTCCACTGCGGTTCCCTTTTCATTCTCAGTAGAATATATCACACATTCTGCACTTACTTCCACACTTCCCAGCCACCCGGAACCATGTTTCCATTTATGTCTTCAACCGTGGTTTCACGCCTATCTTTTTTAAAATACTTTTTAATTTTCTAAAATCCACTGTATATATTTTATTATGCTCAACATCCCACAGACTTTTCTCTCAAGCTGCATATCAATTCCATATCATCAATCCTTTCTTTTTTTTTTTTATTTAGAATTAACCACAGAATAGCAATTTCACCGTCTTTCTTGACCTTTTGAGAGATCAGATTGTGGAAAAAAATGTAATAAGAATTTATCAGAAAGTCTGCTTTTACAAACTTTTATTTCTCATAGAGGCAGAGATGGTTGTGACGAAGAGTGGCATGTTCAAAATAACTGAGATTATTCAGGGCTTTAGCTAGTATTCTACCACTTACTACTTATATGACTTTAAGAAAATTATTTAACATCTCTGTTCTTATTTCTTCATTTGTAAAACAAAGTAAAAAATACCTCCTAAAATTTTATAAGTATCAAATGATATGACTATATTAGTTTAATTAGCATACGGTAGGTAACAAATTATGGATAATACAAACTACAAAGTACTTTAGAGAGTTTATTATCAGTATTACCCCTCTAATAACATTCTTGAGGCATAATATGTTATTGAAAGATATAAAATGACTAAGAAGACAAAGCAATTTAACAAAAAAGGAAATAAAGGAGGAAACATGAGAATCACAAAATTAATCTTTATTTCTCAAAGCAAAGTATCAGATAATAAAATTTAGAGCAGATAAATAAACAATAGAATAAACATTATTTAGAAATAAAGAGAAAACTATCAAAACACTAAAAACAAATTACAAATAATTGGTTACCTCTTATAAAAATAAAATTGACAGTGGGAAAGACGGTTGTTCTGTTTAGTCATTCTTTATTTTTATTATGTGTATATATCTCTCTAACTTTTAAAAGTAAATTTCAGGTCTTTAGGTTCTCCAACACTGCTTTAAAAAAAAAAAAAAAATATATATATATATATATATATATATATATATATATATATATATATATATATATAAAGTAGTTAAAAAGGAAAGGAAAAAGAAGAGAAAGAGAAAGAGAGAGAGATTCAAAATAGCTGACTCCTAACAGTATGAAAAAGCAAACATGTGTGGCCATATTGCAAGTCAGTTTTGAGCCAAAAAGGCAGTCAATACAGGACATGATATTTGTAGTGGACTGGTTGCAAAACAAATCACCCTAATTGTCTAGTTTTCTCTGGCTCCTCTAGTACCCTTTGTGATATTTCTTTATGGAAGTTCTCATCAAGCAATGGAGTCTATTCCTCCAGCCCTTGAAGTTTTGGCAAATCGGCATGTGGTGGAATGTGCTATGTGTTTTACCGATTACTGATAATGCATCAGTTCCAAGCCTGAGCTTCAAGAGTCTGTATGCACTTCCACTCTCTTTTGGATCCCTGCCATCACCATGAGAACAAGCCCAGAATAGACTGCTGGGTGATAAAAGGCCGTAAGAAACAGAGCTGAGTCATCTCAGACAAGGCCAAGCTACATCAACTTGTCCCCAGCAGACCACCTACTGACCACAGATCTATGAGTGAGCCAGCGGGCATTAAACAGAACAGACCAGCCCACTCATGCATTCATGAGCAAAAAAATAAGTGTGTGGTTCAATGCCACTGGGACTTTGTGGGGTTTTTTTGTTTTTTGTTTTTCACAGCATCATTGTGGTGACAGATAGGTAATACAGAATCCTAGTTCAGAAAGTCTCCAGTTAAAATGTACCCATGACAGGTAGCTGTGACAGTTTGCCAGCCCTCCTATATCAACTTACAGCAATCTTTGGAAATGTGTATGTTGGTGCTTCACTTATTTTGTCCCACTGATGAGAGACCAGACATGGCAAACAGTGTGAAGGGAATTAGACATGAATTTCCAGAGAGCAAAGTTTTAGCTGCATCTGTGCCTGTAAGAAACAGGGGACTTGGACAAGTTATATCTCTGGACCAGTTTTTCTCAAATCTGTCTACAGAATGAAAATACTGGGGAAGTTGTTTGTTAGTGCTGCTATTGTTTTTAATACAGGTTCTCAGTAGATCACAGGTGGTACCAGAAAAGAGGTTTTAAAAGGTGTTCATCTGGAAAAGGTGGGACTTTAAAGTCTTAGTTTTCTCATTTATGTTTTTTCTTTAGGTCATTCCAAATAACTTTCTGTGTTATCAGTCTTTTCTTTGATAAAGATTTATTCTATAAGAATAAATTTACTTAGCGATTAAGTGGTACATTAGCACCTAAAAAATAAAGACCTTCTCTAACAGTGAATTAATCACTTGAGTATAAAAAGTTCCATCTATTTTCTATGTAAGATGATGTTTACAAGCATATCAGCATAATAAATACAATTTGATTGTGGTAGGCAGAATTCTCCCTGATTGTACACAATCACTTTGTCTCAATCATTTAATCACTAATCTAGGTGCTAGTGTGAAAGCATTTTGCAGATATATTTAAGGTGCCAAGTCAATTGACCTTAAAACAGGAACAGCACCTTCAGTGAGTGGCAAATCAAGGGAACCCTTGAAGGAACCAGGTTATTTCTGGCAAAAGAAATTCAAAGCATGGGAGGGACTAAGTAGAAATACATTCTCTATAGCTGGCTTTCAACACAGAAGGAGCCACATGGCAGGGACTGTGGGTGGCTTCTAGGGATAGAGAGAGAACAGGTCCTACATGACCATCAGCAAGAAGATGGGGACCTCAGTCCTACATCCACAAGAACTAGACCATGCCACAACCACCAGAGCTTCAGAAGAGAACCAGCCAACTCAACACCTTGATTAGTCTGCAAGACCAGGAGATGACAGCCCAGGTGAGCCATGGCCAGACTTCTGACTGTGAATAAATGGATAGGGTTTTTTCAGGCCATAAGTTGACTATAATTTGTTGCATATCATTACAAAACTAATACATTGAAGAAAGGAGTTCTGTGTTTAAACTTTGGAATTCAAGGCAGCTGAGTTTCCTAGAATCCATTGCTATAAATGATTACATGACTCTCTTAGTTAGATTTCTGTTGCTGTGCCAAAAAAAAAATGCCTGAGGTAAAGAACTTAGATGAAGAGAGGTTTATTTTGGCTTATGGTTTCAGACCATGGTTGCTGACCCCGTTGTGTTGGGCTTGGGGTGAGGCAGAGCATCATGGTGGGGAACCCGAGGCAGAACAAAACTGTTCACCTCAAGGTGGCCAGGAAGCAAACAGGAGGGGGTTGAGGCCCCTGCATTCACTTCAAGGACATGTCCCCAGTGATCTGTCTTTAATAAATCCCACCTTCTCAAAGTTCCACCACCTCCGAATAGCTCCACAGGCTGGCACCCACCCTTCAACACACTAGCCTTTGTGGGACATTTAAGATCCATACTCCATCAATGACTTAAAACAAGGCTTTCCTTAATGGCTTCTCTTGCACTGTAGTATCCCACAGCAAAACAGCTTAATATGATGCCGGATAATATAGTCAGAGTTAAAAATATCCCCTTAAAACAAATGCACAAATAAAATCTTCACTGTATTTGGTACTCTTTTCTTATACTGTGAAGAATTTCTCCTACCTGTCATCAAAGTGGGTCAATTTTAATTATGAGTCAAACAACAACAAAAAGTATGATATTCAAAAAAACTCAACTAGTTATCAGTTCGGCATATTTTCTAAATGATGTTATTAGTATTTTAATTGTTTAATTCAATGCCTTGGAAATATTCATTAATTTTACAATTTATCCTTTAGTCCTACTGCTTTATATGTAATTCTAGGTTAATATTCCGGCAGAAACCACTGCTGTGAAAGCTGGAGAAAAAAAGGGGGAAGAGAGGAAAAACTATTCAGTTTACCTTGTAAAAATACTCTGAGCAATCTCTTGAAAGCACACTTACACAGAAATATTCACATTTAGAATTTTAGCAATTTTCACTTTTAATGATTGCTTCAGTGCTGTTATTAAAATAAACCACGTTAGAAGAATTACAATACTAATATGGCAACTAGGGCATTTATTTTACGAAGGACGTTTACTGCCATCTGTTGGACTGTCTAAGCATTGTGCTAGTGAAGAGAACATGAACATGGACTTCAATTACACATTGCCAAAGTTTCTAAGCAAAAGAAATAGGAAAAGTTGTAAATACTTGACAGCAAAAAAACAGTACTTTATTATTTCACTAGAAATATGATTTATAAAACATTTATATAAGTGTTAAATTTTCTTGGATCTGTTTTAAAAAGTTTTTAGAAACTAGAAGTCATAAAAAGTATACATTACCCTAATTTTAAATTTAATGTTTTTATTTAAATATCTACACAGTGTTTCTTTCATCATCTTATATAGTGATGGCTACAATACTGGGCACTTCTTTTCTTAACATATAAGGTGCCAAGCTAATATAGTTCTTCTGAAGCTAATTGATAATATAAATGCTCCAGAAATAATTATGGTTTCTCATTAATAATCAAGTTTATTTTTATCTTATGGATATCACATAATCGAAACTAATAGGACAAAGAAAATTCTTAATCAGTGCTGTAAAACTAGAGTATAGGTAAACTATATACATTTTAATGAAGTTTATGATAAAAACTCATTTCCATTTTCTCCTCATTCCTTATTGCTTTCATATGGCACATGTACATATTTTCTTTTCTTTCTTTGTTATATATTTTTTTTATTTTGAAGCAGGGTCTCACTAAGTTACTGCACACTGGCCTTGAACCTGAGATCCTCTTGTCTCACCTCCCAAGTACTCAGATTGCAGATGTGTTCCACCAAGTCCAATTTGCACGTTTTCTTAATATTTTAGAAATTAATCATTTTTCTGAAAGTGCAGGAGAAAGAATTTTAAAAACTCAGTCTCTCTCCACATATGTATATATGTATATATATATATGTATACATGTATATATATGAGATATTTAAGGAAATGATATTTAAGGATAGGATATATTTAATGAAAAAGACTATAAAAATTAAAGCTACAGAATGTTAAAACAAAAGCAGCTTCTCTCTCAGTTTAAAAAAAAAATCCTATAACATTTTGCAAATAACCAAATGAAAATTCTTAAATGTCTGCTTTTCAAAGTAATAGTAAGTATGAATAAGTCCAAACATCATAATCCTGCTGGGACTCACTATATGTGTGAGAAGTACAAAACTCTATTAGCAATTAATAGGCTGCAGTAATGTCGTGCAATTTTATTTTTTAAAAAAAGGTCACTTTTTAAAACTTTGGATTTATATTTTTAATTTGTGTATGTGTGTTTTTGTTTTGTTTTGTTTTGTTTTGTTTGTTTTGTTTTGTTTTGTTTTGCGGTACTGGGGATTGAACTCAGGGGCATTCTACCTCCAAGCTATACCCCCAGCCCCATTTTTTATTCTTTATTTTGAAACAGGGTCTCACTAAGTTGCGGAGTGCCTCACTAGGTAGCTGAGGCTGGCCTGGATCCTCTGGCCTCAGCCTTTGGAATGCTGGGATTACAAGCATGCCCCACCACGCCCGGCTTTAATGTGTTCTATTAAGCCATTTGAGCAAATAAAAAGAACATTTCATTGCTTCTGAGATTGTATAAAGTCCTTGGATATCTGAAATAATCTTATCTTAAAATATTTTTTATGTTGTTAACTACTGAGTATGTATGTAAATTATAATTATTTTGGTCTCTCACCAGACAGAAAGTCTAGGATAAAATTACAGAAAAAGTAAGAAATAGTGGATCTGATATACAAATCATTGTGAATTCAAATTTGAATTTGAACATTTCTTAATTGGGCAAAACTGTAAGAAAAATGCCAAATATATAAAAGTTAAAAAAAAAAAAAAAAAGATACGTGAATACAAAGAATCTTACTCTTGTCATCAGGAAAGAAATTGGTTGATGCTGCTGGCTCAGAGTTCTAACCTCATTGTGACCCCTGGTGGATACTGTCGAAAAGACACAAGATAGCAATGTGCAGTCCAGTAATGGCAGCCCCTGGCCAGCAGTGGAATGCAACTAGCCCAAATGGAAATGTGTTCAAAGACTCAGCATGAAAAAAAAAAATGCATAATATCTCACTAACAATGTTTTACATAGATTACATGTTCAAACAATAACATTCTGGATATACTAATTAGATAAAATATATTCACCTGTTTCTAATTATACTTTTTCCTATGAGGCTACTAAAGATTTTATAGTTACATCTGTGGCTTACATTTACGGCTTGCATTGTGTTTCTGTAAGATAGTGCCATGCTATCCCAGAGCTTAAATAGTATAGAAGTATTAGAAAATTTCTCAGCCCACTTGTGAAAACAGGAAAAATATATGTCCTTGTATGATCCCCTCTTTGCATGTGTAGCAGGACCTGTAAGTATGATGTATCATTCCCCGTGGTTAAGTTATATTCTATGGCAAAGGTGAAAGGATTTTTCACATGTAATTAAAGTCTCCAAGTAGTTGGCTTTGAGTTTTTCAAAAGTAAAAATCTGCTGGATGAGTCCTGACCTGATCAGATAAGCCCTTTAAAGAGACTCAAAGCAGCAACAGACATGCTTCTGTTGGCCTACAAGAAGCAAGCTACCATGTTGCAGAGATAGCCACATGAAGAGAACTGGCAAGCAGTCTACAGGCTCTGAAGCCTGAGTCCTTCCGCTCTGTCCAACAACTTCACTGCAGGCCTGAGACCCCGAGCAGAGCACTAGCTAGCTAAGCTGTGCCTGGAGTGCTGACCCACAGAAGCTGAGAGAGCATATGCGTTATGTAAACTGCTCAGGTTGTGATAATTTGCTACACAACAATAAAAAACTAATGCACTGTGCCCTGTAGCTCTTCTTTTTACTTTACTTTTTTGTGTTACGATATTACTGATATTCACTGGGGTGTTTTTCTATGTTCACCTAAAATATATTCATCCTAAGAAGTAAAAATCAGCAGTGAAAATGACTTTATGATAGCATATACTTTCTTATAACTTTATTACAGCATGCACTTTATCATAACATGCATGATGGAAAAAAATAGGAGACAACTATATAAAGTCTAATATTCACCTCTCAATAGAGCAGTGCTATGAAAATTAGAACAGCCCAACCCAGAGCTCTTTTAAGTTGAAAGCAGTGGTGCATCTTGCTTTTTTAACTCACTCAGTGCCATTTGACACTTAAGGTCAATAGACTTCTTCATATATATATATATATATATATGTGTGTGTGTGTGTGTGTCTTTATATATGTGTGTGTGTGTGTGTGTGTGTGTGTGTGTGTGTATGTGAATGATGGTGATTGAACCCAGGGTCTCATGTATGCTTAGCACATGCTCTTCCACTGAGCTATGCCTCAGCCCCAAGGTCAACAGACTTCTAACAGTGAAGAGACAAGTGGGTTCCAGTAAAAAGAAACCAGGGCAAGAGAAGAGGTGAAACTAATCCCCATAACCTCATATACCTACTCTAGGACCTCTAACCAGAACTTATAAAGATCTAGAAATTCATCTGGTATTAGAGACTTCTCACTCTGCTCCCCTGAATTCCTGAAATGTACACCAGTCTTGAATCACAGTTCCTCAAGTTGAAGATTAGCTTAAAGAATGGTAGAGTGCAGTGAGTAGCCCTGTAGCTTTGTCAATGATTCTGCACGTGGTGGCTGTCTCACCAAGCTCCTCCAGTTAACTCACTTTTCATCAAACGCATGTTCCTCTTTCTATGCTCTTGACCCTTCACACTCCTAGTTTGCTTTTCCTGGAATAAATTTTCCTTTTCTGAAGGTTAACTTCTGTGAATCTCTCCCAATTCCCTCTGTTGACATTTGATATTACTTTTGCTTTTTCTCAGTGAAAGGTGAAAGATGTCTTCTATTCAGTAACACTAACTAGGAGAACAAGCGTGGAAATATGGCTCAGCAACTTTGTGACTTATTACTTAATTAATAGATTAATTTCACCAATCAGTGAACTACAGGTTCATAGTATCCCCAAAATCTCAAATCTCACAGGATTGATACACATATTTATACAAAAAGAGACAAAAATAAAAATCCCCCCTCCCTTTGCTTCTCCCCTCTATCACCTCCTCTGGGATTGCATTTGACTTACTCTTCTGCATACTCCTAGAGCTCTATCATCTGCATGTTGTTACACCACAGGGAGCTACTTATCTTTGTCATATATCTTCGAATCTCCTGGTGTTACGCAGTGGGTATGTTTTTCCACTATCATTGCATTTTAGCTTCTGGTTTTTAGAAGAGTCCTTTTTTTTCATAAATTACTTTTTATTAACATTTTTTAAATACTGTAAGGACAGCTGGGTGTGGTGACACACACCTATAATCCCAGTACTTGGGAGACTTAGACAAGAGGATAACAGGTTCAAGGCCAGCCTCAACAAATTAGTGAAATCCTCAACAAATTAATGAGACCCAGTTTCAAAATAAAAAGGGCTGAGGGTGTAGCTTAGAGGTAAAATACCCCTGAATTCAATCTCCAGTACCAAATTTTATATAAAGGCCTACTTTTTTTGTATGTGTGTGTGGTACTCTTAATTTTTTATTCTTTCTTTTGAAACAGGATCTCACTAAGTTGCGGAGGGCCTCACTAAATAGTTGAGGCTGGCCTTGAACCTGTGAGTTTCCTGTCTCAGCCTCCCAAATACTGGGATTACAAGCATGCACCACTATTTCTGGCTAAGACCTACTTTTTTGTTCTATTACATTTCTTGTCATCCCAAGGCAGAGTCAGTTGTTCTTGGCACTAGTTCCAGAACACTTTGCAGACTTCTATTACAGAAGTTATTATGTTGTATAATAACTACTTCCTGTCCATACACCATTAAACTAAGACAGAGACCATACCTTATTCACTGCCTCTCCTGAAGGAAAAAAAAAAAATTAAAACAAAATATACTATCTAGCTCTATTTAGTTAAAACCTCACTGAGCCCTCAACCAAAACATTTAAAAGAAACCCATATTATAAAATGAGAGTAAACTTCCCTCCCTCTAAAATAAGCTGATCATTTAGTTAACTACATCCACGATAGGGAGACATGTTAAGTGAGGACATGGAAAAGGAGACAAAGGAGTAGGTGTGGTTTTGTGTTCCCTTCCCCCAACCCCCACACCTGCAGTGACTTATCATGTTCATTATCGAAAGTCTCAGAGCCAGAATTTTGACAAATATGTAAGAAGCTGTTAAAACTATGATTTTTCAGTAGGTGAATTTGATGTTGTGGCTTACAGAAGAAGAAAAAAGGTAAAAGGAAGCATATAATTCCTTGAGGAGGGGAGATAAAACCACACTTCTATTTTCTACACTAAGGTCATGAATGTCCTTGAAGTGTTTGGCTGGCTTCACTTTTCATTACTGGTGATATTTATTTTGATAATTATAGTGTAGAGAGATGTTTTAAGTGAGCATTTTGTGACTCCTATATTTATCTGAGTTATTATCTCTGTATGAGCTCAGCTATTGTCTGAGCCTGTCTCAGCCAAGTATATTGGCAATTTCAGTCTATTTGCCAACAACTTAAGAAGTATTCATTTTAAACTAAAGTACACCCAATCCTTAGAAGCAATCCTGCCTTAGGTTCATAAAGTCAAATCAATAGAATCATTCAAATCCAAGGTTAACCCTTATCTTGGAACCAGGCTCATTCCTATTGATTAAACTTTTATTTTTGCCTTATTATGAAGAACAAAAGGACCTTGGGAGTGCTGTAGGAAGAAAGGCATCATAAATAATCTATTTATACTCCCCTTGGAATGCCAATTAATTAATATAATTGTACTTCCAGTTTTATTCCAAGTATAATAACAGGTCTGTTTATATTTGATAACTATTTTTTCCTGATTGATGGAAGGCTTTTCAAATATCAATAATTACTAGTGTTTTCTGAAAAATTGGAAAAACAAGAGAAATAGAAATAAATCAGATACATTGCATGTGAAAAATCACAAGATATTTCTATTAAATCAGGGAAAAGCATGATTGCTTATTTTTAAAGATTAATCTGTTTTTAAGGATTTAATTTACAAAAATTGGTACTAAAAGAAGCATGTATTTTATTCTCCCTTTTCATTCCTTGTGGAAATTTATATTTTTTGTATTTTACCTATGAGGAGAAAGGTAAATACATAGGTAATTTTAGGAATGAAAGATTTATGGAGTGAAACTGAAGTTTCCCGAAGTAGAAAGAATTCTGCCTCCAGACTACAATATCAACACTTGCCTGATTCCTAACCTGCCAGCCTACCCTACAGATTTCAGACTTATCAGCCCCCCAAGTTGCATAAGCCAATTCTAATTGATTATTTCTTTTTCTCTGGAGAACCTCACTGATATAGTAGTTATTCACAGTTGGCCCTTTATATTCAGGTTCATGGATCAATCAACCAAGGATAGAAAGTACTCAAAATAGAAATTATGTCTGTATTGAACATGTACAAATTTTTTTCTCCTGTCATTATATTCCTTAAACAAAAATGTGTATATGTTATGTGCAAATATTATGCTATTGTATATAAGAGACTTAAGCATCTGCAAATGTTGGTATCCAGTTGGGGGGGGGTTGTTCTAAAGCCAATCCCCCAATCCCCATGAATACTGAGGGATTTATATTTTCAGCTACAAATATATACACAAGAAATGTCAATTTTGAATTAACTCCAACTCTAAGCTCCCATCAGAGGGACCAACAAGAAATACAACTTTGGGCCTTAGAGTTCATAACATCCTTCTTAAGGCTACCTAGTCCCTGAAGGAAAGACAGCTCTCTCATTCTATGTCAAACCTGAACACAAGAGTTATTCTCTAAGCTGGGAGTCCCACTGCCCTCGGACCACTCTTTCAGAGAACCACGCAGCCCAAGTCCACTCAAACGCCTTACGGTCTCTGATCATACCCAGGGAATAGGGTGTGAATCACCACCCTTCTTGGAGGCCATTAGCCTCTAGTATCAGTTCTGGGGAATTCCTCTTCCTTCATCCATTTCCATCATAGGAATTCAGCTCTCCTTTACTGTGAATATTTTTCAGAAGCTTAGGCCTTCCAATAAAACCAAAGCCAAAAAGTCAAGCTATTTGCAGGCAATATCTACCCTGATATGAATTCCTCTTGTGATGAGAAAGAACAAAGGCCAAAGTTTTTACTAGTAAGAGAGGGGAGATAAAAAAATATAAGAGGAGTGAAACTCAAACTAATGTGTCAAAAATCTTCATATTCAACCAGATGTGGTGGCACAGGCCTGTAATCCCAGTACTTGGAAGGCTGAGGCAGGAGGATCAAAGATTTGAGGCCAGCCTCAGCACCTTAACAAGACCCTCAAAATAAAAAAATAAACAAAAAGGGGTGACTGTGTATCATGGAGGTAGAATGCCCCTAGGCTCAATCCCTAGTAGCAAAAAAAAAAAAAAAAAATCATTGTTTTCAATGGCATTAACCAACCAGCTGTCTAGTGGGTAGGGGAGGGAGAAAAAAAATCCAACTTGGAAGATTGGACTATTTCTATGTTGTAAATACTCCCATTGTAGTTCATTTCAAGCTTTCCATATGACATTGCTGAACACATAGTTGAAAAGACATGTGCAGTAACACATAAGTATGCAGTATTTCTAGTATATAGATAAAATGGGTGTAATCTCATGGATACTGAACATGGATAATGCTGAATATTATTTATTACTTTGTTTACTATACAAATTATTTCATTGTAAGTTTGTATAATTTAATTTTTAGTAATGACTATATTTAATAACTGGCTCACAAAATTCCTGAAAATTTATCAATCCACTTTTATGAACCAGTATCAGCTACAATAAATGTCAAAAGTCAAAACCATTAACCTTAGCACACTGCCAAAACCCCAGGCCTGATCCTAATGGGAACCTTTTTGCTATGGCTTAAATGTTTGTTTTTCTCTAAATTTCATGTAGGAACTTATATCCCAAAGTGATAGTATTAAGAGATGAGGGCCTTTGGGGAAGTGATCACAACATGAGGGCTCCACCCTCATGAATGGAATTGCTGCCCTTATTTAAAAAAAAAAAAAAAAAAGGCTTCAGACACCTGACTGGCCCTTTCATCTCTTGCATGGTGTGAAAACACAGTAGTTGCCCCTTTTTCCCCTTCAGCCCCATGAGGACACAGCAGTAAGGCACTGTTTTGGATACACAGAGTGAGTCCTTGCCAAACACCAAATGCACTGGCACCTTGATCTTAAACTTCCCAACCTCTGTCACTGTGAGAAATAAATTTATATTATTTCTAGATTACCCAGACTCTAGCATTTTGTTACAGCAACCAGAATGGACTAAGACACCTGTACAATGAAAAAATCAACTCAACCTCTGAAAAGAAGGGCAACAACCCCAAACATTTTGGGTTTTGTTGTTGTTGTTTAGGGTTGTTTATTGTTATCTTTATCTTTAATATAGACAGAAACCTGGCCTGCTCAACTGAGGACATCCAACTTTTCCATCAGATCTTGTCACTTACCATCTACAACAATAGCCCCTAAACTTGGTCTCATGACCACTTTGTACTTTTTAAAATATTTGGGAAACCAAAGAGCTTTTATTTGTGAGGATCGATCTCTCAATATTTACCATATTAAAATTAATATCAGAAAGTTTCTTTTGATATTTATTTTAAAATAACAAAAAATATACCTTTTATATACTAAGATACATACTTTTATATACTATCATATAATTTTTATATGTAAGCATATTTTATGAAAAATAACCATATTTTCCAGAATAAAAAAGTAATTAGAAGAGTACAGTTGCTCTATATTTTTTTAACTCATTTTAATTACTCTCTTAATAGAACACAGTTGGATGCTCATACCTGCTTCTGAGTTTAGAATATGTTATTTTGCAACATGCTATTTTGATTAAAGTACATGATGAATATACTTACACAGATATATTGTGAGAAAAGTGCATTTTAATATATTTTCAGATAATTGTGAAAAGTTTTATTTGATAACAAATGAAAACTCAACAAGTTTATTTTTTTATGGTTAGTCACAATGAATGTGCTTTCTGAAACTATAGATACAATTTTATACCCATCCATGAAAATCCATTGACTCAACTTTCATGCATTGGTCTTTTAAAAATATCTGAACCTGAGGGGAAGGGAGGGCGAGGGAACGGGGTAGGAATTGGGGAAGAGGTCAAATGAGAATTGTGTGCAAATATGTTGTTAACAACTTCTACTTAACAAAGATGTACGCTGTATTGCACAAATTACTACAATAAAAAAAAATAAAAATAAAAACTAAAAAAAATTTAAAAAAATAAAAATATCTGTTCAATGAATTAGCCAGATCTTTCAAATATTTACTATTAAATGATTTTAAAATCATAGTTGTTAATAGCATCACCCACGCCATTATAAAAGCCTTTAGTTATTATGGAACTGTAAAGCTATTGATGACAAATAAAAGTTTTCCAAAATTCTAAATTTTGCTTGAAATATTGCATTATATCATTAGCAACAAATAATGTCAGTGGTTTTCCATGAACTGATAGATAAACCTTTTTAGTTCTTTTTCAAGAGAATGTTTGCCAAATATCCACAACTGAACAACCCTAGTTCATGTATCATTCTCTCCAGTAAAAATCCTGTCCATTTAGAAAAGCAACTAATCCAACTCCTAATTCAAACAATTGCACAGATGCTTTTCCTTGAGACATTGTATTTAAATGTGAAGCAGAAAATTTTATAAATACTCTCCATCTTACTATACATAATGCTGAAAACTCGTGTACGTATACCATATTTAATAAAAATAATTTGCTGTTTTTTCAAGGACATTCTCAAGTGAAACTTGTTTTCTTTATGTGTTTAACAGTGGAGAATGCAATGAGTGCTGGTACTTGGTCCATTTGAGTTGCTATATATTCATGAAGTGGTTATCTTATAAACACAAAAACTTATTTAGCAGAGGTCTGGAGGCTGGGGAACGCACAATCAAGCAGCCAGGAGATCCAGTGCCTGGTAAGGGCCTGCAGTCATTTCTAAATGATGTCTTCTTGCTGTGTCCACACATGGTAGCCAGGGTAAAGGAATGAGTTCGAGTCTCTTTTATAAGGGCACTGATACAAATAATGAGAGCTCCACCTCATGTCTAATCACCTTCAAAGGCCCCCACCCACTAATACCATCACTTTGGGGGTCAGGATTTCACATATAAATTTTGAGTGGCACAAACATTCAAACCATAGCAAGTGCTGTTAGACATCAAAGTTTCACTTTGTGCCAAGATGCCGGTAGTGTTATCCACCACTGCTTTTGCAGTCAATGCAAAAGTTAACACATGTAAAAGGGATATACAATCTGAATTTTATTATGAAAATCTATCTCTAGGAAGTTCTTGAGGAGATTCCAGTGTCTACGTAGCTTACTTTGAGACATCGGGGTATTGGGAATCAAGGAGCTGGAACAGTTCTCTCTTACCTCCTGGCAGAAATGGAGCAACTGAGCTAAACAGCTGCAACTTTATATATACAATCCAACCTAGAAACAGACCTCTAGAATGAGCACGGTGCAAAGATCAAGTTTGTTTAGAATGGATTAAAAGAGGAAAACCAGTGTGAGGTTTATAACCATTAAAAAATAATAGAGTAAGAACTTGAATTAGAGTGGTAAAAATCACAGTAGAAAAAATAAAGGAAAGATATCAACCAATTCCAGAGGCACCAAAAAAGTCATTTGTCAATAATGCATTAGCTTTGGGGAAATATTGCAGAAGGGGATGAAAAGATAATTTCTCTAGAATTGATAGTACTCATAAGAGAAAAGTGGAGTCAAGAAGAATCACTGGAAAAGAAGAATAAAAGTCATGATAGCAATAATATAACTGATAGTTACTGATCTTTTGGTATGTACTAAGCACTTTGCTCTTTTATTTGTAATACATCTTTGTAATTTAAAAATGAGAGAAAAAGAGAATACTAATAAATTGACAAATCATTACATTCCTATATTAATGTCTTTGCCAGAGTCTCCTCTTTCTCTGCTATTAGCACCCTCCACCGCAATATCTGGTATCTGGTGCCATACAAAATACCAAGCACAAGCCAAAGGATTACACTAAAATCTTAGTATTTTAAATGCTGATTAATGTGTAAAAGCAAAAACATATTTACTAGAGGAGAATGTGAGGCAGTCCATATGTTATTAGCCTATGAACTTACTAATATCAAAATAATGAATAGAGATTTTATGATAGACACTGCCTAAAATGGCAATGATTCCACCATCTCTGTTAAAATGTCCCCTTAGGTAATCCCCTCCCCTGAGTGTGGACTAGATGTAGCAATTTACTCTATTAGAAAGCAGATATTTTTGTGAGCTTATATTAGGTAAGAATATGACAAAAATGAACTGGATGTGGTGGCACACACCTGCAATTCCAAGAACTCAAGAAGCTGAGGCAGAAGGATCATGAGTTCAAGGCCAGCCTGAGACTCTTGGCAAGACGCAATAAAAAATAAAAAGGGCTGAGGTTGTAGCTCAGTGGAAAAGCATATCGCCTGGGTTATATGCCTAATACTACTGGGGGAAAAACAAGATATATACATACATATATAGCAAAAATGGAAGACCATTACTTCCAATTTGCTTGCTTTCTCTTCCTTTTTCACTTGTTCTCTGTGATGGAAGCCTGCTGCCATGTTGTGACTGTCCTATGTAGACGTTCACCCACAATGATATAAGGTAGATCTCCACACCACAGTCTGTGAGATGCTCAGGCACTCAGTTCAATAGCCCATGAGGCCCTGAGTCCTGTCAACAGCCTCTAAAGAGAGTTTGGGGGTAGATCCTCACCTCGCTACGTCTTCAGATACAATCACAGCCCTGGCAATACCCTCAACACAGTCAGAGGTGCCAGTGTGCCATGGCCAGATTTCTGACAGAAAGAAGTGTGACATGAGAGTGTTTGGTGTTTTAAGCCATCCACCGAATTTCAGAGTAATTCATTACATCACCATTGGGAACTAACGCAGAAGGAACCATTGCACAACATTCAGTTATTTATTCAATAAACATATATTGAATGTCTTTGTGTCAGTCACTGTCACAAGGACAGGATAAGCAGATGCGATGAGCACATGGACCCAGAACCCTTGAGAAAATCCATCTCATGAGGGAGACAAGTGCTGAATAAATAGAATGTAATATCTGTAATTCACAGAAAAAAAATTATGTGAAACTCTTTAAAAAAGAAACTCTATTCCAGCAACTGTCATTTAAGCTAGATCATAAAGTTTGGACATGCTAAGAATTTGGAAGGTGGTGCTGACTTAGAGCTGCTACTTTCAGGAAACAAAGAAATCCTCACGTAATCCCGTAACCACCTATGTGTAGTTATTAGATAAAGCCATGAGAAAGAATAAGATACTACCAGAAAAAAAGCACATGAAGGAAAACAGTCAAGCTTCTTGTAAGTAAAGTAAGGGGAGACAGTGAATGATATTATGAATAAATATGTTATGAAATGTTTTCCGGAGATAACTTTGGACACAAAAAAATCAGATAATTGGAAAAAACTTGTGGGAAGGAGAAAATAATTTTAGGATATGTTTAAATCATGGAATGAAAATGTTTGGACATATAATTAAGAAGAAAAACACTCCCCAATCTCTCTAGTACGATGGTGAATCAGTTTCTACATAAAGTGATTTATTTTTCAATATTTGATATATGAAAGTCAGAAAAATATCTGTCAAGTTAATATGGCGTATGACTCTATTAGCAGAGACATATGTAATTTCCTAAATTAATTTGAATATACAAAATGAAAATCTGAGCAGTTATAATTTAATCAGTTTTTTAAAAAACAATTTCACTAAGGTAAATAAAATCACAGTTCCAAGGAGAAACTTCACAAATAATGATTGAACTAAGAATCAAACACCAGAAAAATTTATGCTACTTAAAATGCTGGACTTCACCTGGTGGCACATGCCTGTAATCCCACTTGGGAAGTTGAGACCATACATTTGAAGCCAGCCTCAGCAATTTAGTGAGACTCTCAGCAACTTAGAGAGACTTGTTTCAAAGTAAAAACTAAAACTTCACAAATAATGATTGAACTAAGAATCAAACACCAGAAAAATTTATGCTACTTAAAATGCTGGACTTCACATGGTGGCACATGCCTGTAATCCCACTTGGGAAGCTGAGACCATACATTTGAAGCCAGCCTCAGCAATTTAGTGAGACTCTCAGCAACTTAGAGAGACTTGTTTCAAAGTAAAAACTAAAAGGGGATGAGGGTGTTGTTCTAAGGTAGAATATCCCTAAGTTCAATCCTCAGTATCAAAAACAAACAAACAAAAAAAGCCTGGACTTTTAAGTAAGAAGAGGGTCCTGGCTCTTTTACCTAATAAATATCTCTGAACAATTAATGTAAACCTCTGAATCCTTATTTGAAAAATAAAGACTATCATAACTATATATCAAAAATCAGATATTTTATGAACTTATATAGATAAGAAATGTGAGAAAATATCTGGACATTTCAACCCCATACAATTCTTGTAGATATCCAAAAAAGCCCATCACAGATTCAAAACCACATCGAGAAAATTATACACCATGACCAAGTCAGGTTCATCCCAGGGATGCAAGGCTGGTTCAACATACGAAAAACAATCCATGTAATTCACCACATAAACAGAATCAAAGACAAAAATCACATGATCATCTCAATTGATGCTGAAAAGGCATTTGACAAGATCCAACACCCATTCATGCTAAAAGCACTTCAGAGAATTAGAATAGAAAGAACATACCTCAACATCATAAAGGCAATATACAATAGGCCCCAGCCAACATCATATTAAATGGAGAAAAACTGCAAGAGTTCCCACTAAAAACAGGAACAAATCCCATCACAACAATGGTCACTACAACTACTTTTCGGGTTATAGCAATTTAAAGACTTATTTTCTACTTAACTGACAAAAAAAAGTGTGTGTTGATGTTCAGCCTTGACGTATAGCAGTGAAATATGAATTACACATTGTATTTATACATTAGTGTTAGAAAAACTTTCCTAATTTTTTTAAATCTACAATTTATTCTAAGCTGGGTGTGGTACAGACCTGTAATCGCAATATTTGGGAGGCTGAGACAGGAGGATTGCAGGTTCAAGGCCAACTTCAGCAACTTAGCAAGATCCTCAGCAACTTAGCAAGACCCTCAGCAACTTAGCAAAAACATGTTTCAAAATGAAAAATAAAATAGGGCTGGGGGTGTAACTCAGAGGTAGAATTCCCCTAGGTTCAACCTCCAGTACCAAAAAAATTAAATAAAATTGATTCCATATGAAGAATCTGTTACATTTCCCTAGGAAATTAACAACCTGATCAAGTCCATGAAATATAGTTTGCTGCATTTACTTTACCATCTTTTACACAATGGCTTTTTACCTGTGTAGGTGCTACCTTTGCCTCACATAATAAAAAGAAAATCATTTACTGAAGGATACTGTTTGCTCTGTTTTGGGGTCTTGCTTACACTTGACATTTGATTAATATATTCCCAACTCTCCCTCCAATTGATTTGTAAATTTATCATAGTAGGTTTTTAAAAAGCTTGTAGGAATGTCAAATAATAAACTATGATTTAGTAGGCCATTAATCTTCTGTAATAAATAAGAGTCAGAG
>PVLC010023915.1:0-25215 GCA_004027655.1 Graphiurus murinus | reverse complement strand
ATAAAGTCTCTCAGGTTATAAACATTGGATCAACTCTTTTCCTGGTTCAGATACCTTTATTAATGAAAATTTCATTTTATATATACATTTTGCTTACAAAAGGGCAGTTGTTCAGAGTTACACCTGTGTCTGCCATTCTTCAAAATAACCAGTATGTTAAGGAGGTAGAATTCTGGTCTCCTACAGTCATATTTTGGGGTGGTATGTCCTGAGCCCCCATACAAGTGTACATTGCCCCGGGGTCATCACTGTGAGTACCTGAGCTCTGTTGAACCAGGACCTCAATTTTTTTAGGGTTCTAAGTGTTATTGTCTTCCAGGGAACAGGAGAGGAGGACAGGTATCCACTGGCTCCCACACTTCAGCAAGTTCCTCACCTTTCCAGGTCTACCCACATGCAAGATCACTTCTAGCACTGCAGAAAATAAGCCATGAAAATGTGAGATGCTCAGCTATGAAGCCATGGGTTTAGGAAAAGACAAGTTGAGATGATGAAAACAGGGGACAAATAGTGTCGGACTCAGGTAATTGAAGCCCAATGTCAATCATATTTAATTTGTAGTCTACTAACCCAGGAAACCCTTTAATTATGTATTACTTGATTTACTGTTGCTCTTGTCTGCAGTTATGAAAGTTAGAGAATCACAAATATTTTATTTTTTATTATTTTTAAATGTGCTTTCATTGGTGCATTATCGTGTCACATCATAATGTAAACCATGTTGACATTGACATACATGCACACAGTACTTGGTGCCCCCCAGCCCTGCCTCCCCATTTTCCCTCTTCCCATACAGAGGACTGAGACTGATACTGTGATTTTCACATATGTACACACAATCGATGTTAGTATTTCCAATAATGAACCTCAGTCTTCCCCCTCCCCTTCCCTTAGAACATTTCCCTGGCTCCACTGAGGTTTCTCCTCAGTTATCTGGAGTCCCTCTGGTATCCCAGGTACTCCCTAGTTTGTGCATATTAAAGAAAACATATGTCCCTTCACTTTCTGTGACTGGCTAATCTCACTTAACATAATATTCTCCAGGTCCTTCCATTTTCTTGCAAATGACATTATTTTAAGAGAATCACAGATATTTTAGAGACAGACTGGAACTTCAAGATTATTTTGGTGGTGGGGAAACTGAGGCACGGGCTGAGGAAATTTCTCTTTCAAGGTCATAGATCTTTTTAAAATAGCAGTCTCAGCTTTCTACTCCACTTTGTGGACAACTTTTAAAATGTACACCTGAGAAATAGTCCTTGGGCTTCTAGGACATACAGAAGAATTGACAGTATTTGAGCTCCATCAATTTCTTTTATTTATTTATTTTGTAGTATTGGGAATTGGACCCAGAGACATTCTGCCTCTAGGCCACACCCCTAGTCCTACTTTATTTTATTTTTTTATTTGAAACAGGGTCTTGATAAGTTGTTGGGGCTGGCCTTGCATCTGCCATCCTCCTGTCTCAGCCTCCTAAGTACTAGAATTATAGGAATACACCATCCAGTCTGGCTTCATCTAATATAATTTATAAGCTAGAAATATATAGAACTTTTTCCAAATTTCCACCCAAATCTCATCTCAAAGATATTGAGATCTAGAGCTTTCTTGGAGAGTTCGGGTCTACAAATCATGCAGATATTTATTTAGCTCACTGAGATTCACATTTGTGCTAGAATTTGTTACCAGAAAATTCAGCCAACCATTGTCTTGATCCTGCTTTTCCTTTTATTGCAATGAAGGCCCTTAAAAGAGCATTGCTTGTTTGTTGCCATTGTTGTCATTTTGAGGTATAGCAGCCTGGATAGCAATGTGTTCAGGACAGGCTGTTGGAAGCAGATGCAGCTAGAAGAGAGGTCAGGGACTGAGCCTGGAGCCTGCTTGGCTCAGGGACCACATTCCTGGGGCTAATGCATCCTACCCTCATACCCCAAACTTAAAGTGTTACAGTAGCCATCCTATAAGACTACTATGATATTCCAACAAGTTAATATTTGTAAGTCTCATATTATTTATGCATAATAAATTGAGCAAAATCTATCAGTTTCAGGAGGTTTTTCTTTTTTCTTTACATCAGCAAAGCAATTTTTCATTTGAAACTCTAAACTTTTCTCCAGTATGAAAGAAATTGAGCATTTTGTGGATATATATATATATATGTCTTGTATTTAAAATATATATATTTATCTGTCTTGTATTTTTTGTATTTTATTGTATATTCTTTTTTCCACTATATTTATGATACCACTAACCGTCTATTAGAAGTAAGTACATCATAAGGCCCTGGTTCAAAACTCCGCCATTAAATATGCCACACACTGTAAAACAGTCTGTTTGCAAAAGTTATTATTTGTGAATGGGTGGATTCACGCATTCTTCCTGCAGATGAAAATACAGCCACATTGCCTTTAGAAAGTTCAAAAGCTGCAGGGCCTCCTTCCAGACAATTGCAACCAACCGGGAAGTTCAGAAGAGATTCACAAGTTGCCTCAGTGAAATGGAGTCATTTAGAAACTTACAGTGTGTCTCCAACTTCTGTTTTTCTAATATCTTGACGAGGTGGAGTGGCAGGGCTACTCTATGTCTTGGTTTTTCTATCGAAATTTCTACCCCCTTTCAAGTGGGAGCAACAGCTCTGAAATCTGTAAACAGCCAGCCACTGGGCTTAAAGGAAATTCTGGAACATAATGGAGCCCTCACGTTGCAGGGGCCTGGCCTGCTGGGCTCAAGCCGTTGAAAGCAGCTGCTGGGTGAATTTCCCAGCCTTTGGAAACCTTCTCAGTTCTGTGAATTTGCTCAAGTGTACCAAGGCTGTTTGCATGGGAGGACTCCAGCTGGGTGGGTTTGCTCTCCTCCCAGGAGCTGAGAAGAGGTGAGAGGGCTCCTTCATATCTTCTCTTGAGCTCCGGTCCCCCTCTTTTGCCTTGAACCCACACAATAGTTTCTTCAGCAGGTCCCTCTGCCAGGGAGCTCTGCCTCTGGCCTCTCTCACACTGGGACATTTTTCCACATTTCCAGGATTATAGCCACTTTTACTTAGATCTATGTGTGCTGCCTGCATATACAAAGAAGCACTTGGGGACAGGATTAGTAGGATTAGAAGAGATTCACATATGTCCAGTTCAAGCAATTGGTATTCAAAGCTTTACACTTTCAAATGCCACCAAGAGAGAGAAAAGGGACTGGGAGCTCACTTTGCATTTTGCACCTTCAAGAGAGGAACACTGCTTTTTATTGGTGTTTAAAGCCGAGGGGATAAACAGATTCCTCTTCTGGTTTAATCCAGTCCAACATACCATGGCCTCTAATCTGGGGAACCAAACAGCACTGCTCCCAGGCTCTGCAACCACAGACTCCTGCCTCTGGGTGGTTGCTAGGGTGCCAAGTGGCACACAACGCGGACCAAGTTCCCAGCAGCCTCCTTTCCTGGTTGGGGTTCCCTATCTCACATGCAAGCATTCATTCCTTCTTTTGAGATTCCCTTGCAAAATGTTCATCACTCCTGATCTGCACAAGCATAGCAAGGAAACTGACTTAGAGCAGAGGTTTAATTTGTTTCCATGCAACAGGCAGGAGGGAGCTGTTAAAGGTATAATGGGTGATAAAAAGTGCAGGGAAATGTAGTAGACACACTGGAAACCTGAAAACCAGTTGTTGAAACAGTGAAATTCCTTCTTACACGCCCTCTTCCCATAATCAGAATGATAAGGGACACAAAGTAGAGCTGAGTTGAATTCAACACTGAGTTGAGTTGACTCCTGGGTCTTCCTTACTATGTGTTTTAGGATATGCTACATATTCTTGCTGAGCCTCAGTTTACCTATCTCTAAAATACAGAAAATAATATATACCTGGGCATCAGGATTCAAAATATGATATGTGAAGAACCTGGCACATAACAGGTGTTTCGACGAATAAAGTACTTCAGACATGATGGTGCATCCCTGTAATCCCAGTACTTGGACAACTGAGACAGAAGGATTGCAGGCTTGAGGCCAGCTTCGGCAACCGAACAAGACTCTCAGCAACTTAAGGAGACCATGTTTCAAAATAAAAAATTAAATTAAATGAAAAAGGATGGAACCGGTAGGTTGGAGTTAGAATGTCTTTGGGCTCAATCTCCAGCACCAAAAAGAAAAAAAGTCTCTCCAATTATAAAGTAAAAATTAATGCATTGCAAAAAAACATTCTGCAGGGTGCTCCACTATCTGAGTCTCCTAAGGGATTAAAAACTCTGTCTTCTCTTACAGCCCTATCTTCTCTATATTTTTCCTAAGCAATCCTGTTTTCTAAAAGTTATTTTATATGTGGTATAAATGAGATAAATTTGCAAAAAAAACTCCTCCTTGTATCAACAACTTGTAGGACAGTAAGCCTTGAGATTGACTTGTTCATCCTTTTTTTTTCCTTGATTAATTTCTCTGATTAGCCATGTGTGGTGGTACATGCCTATAATTCTAGTTGCTAAAACAGGAGGATCACAGGTTCAATGTCAGCCCCAGCAATTTAGTGAGACCCTCAGCGACTTAGTGAGGTCCTACTTAGAAAAAAAAAAAAAAAAAAAAAACTTTTAAAAGGGCTGGGGCTTTATCTCAGAATTATGTGAGAATATAATTAGATATTTTCTATGAAAGGAGTAGCTTGACTTGGGCTCCATTTTGTAAAACTGCCATTTACAACCTTATGTGTGCTTGTGAGTATTGTGGTATTCAGGAATATCAGTTTAAATACATATGACTAGAAGTCACAAAATATCCAAGTAAGTGGATTTAACAATTTAGGACATTTACTAGAGTCATGGAAAAGAGCATTCGGAAGTTGATCCAGGTCTGCCCAGTGGCTCCATCAGTGCTTCCTAGTTTCTTCCCTTCTGCTCTGGCAGTACGTTGGTTTTTAATTCTTTTTCAACCTCACGGTCACAAAATGGCAGCCACAACTCTAAGCATGTTCATCCTTAAGAAGGAGAATGAAGGAACAAATGAGATTTCCTTCATGAGAAGGGAAAAGCAGCTTTCCCAGAAGGCTCCGGGAGTCTTCCTGTTATTTTTAATGGCCAGAATTTGGCCATAGAGTCACCTCTATCTCAAGTAGAGAAAGTGTCTGACTGAGATGGTTGATCTAGATTGTCAGCTTGACTGGGTTGAGAGCTGCCTGGGGGATGCCTAGGATTAAGAAACTTTTGAGTGTGCCTATGAGGGTGCTTTTAGAGGCAATTGGCTTGTGGGACAGCCAACTGAGGGGTAAACCCATCCTAAGTGTGGGCGACACTGTCTATCAGGCTAGGACCCACATGGAACAAAAGATGGAAGCAGGAAGAGGCCACAGAGGATGCGAATTCTAATCTTCTTGAGCAGATGCAGCTATCGCTGCTGCTGTGATCCCTGGACCTTGGACCCCAGCCCCTTTAGTCTTCCAACATGGGCTCCCGCCAGCAATTCTCGAGGGAGCTCCTAGCCCTCAGTCTTAGACTGAGTCTGCAATATTGTTCCCTCTTGTTCTGAGGCTCCAGCTTCTGGGACTGAGCAGCTACTCGTTCCTCTGGCTTTCCAGCCTGCAGACAGCCATTGCAGGGCTATCCAGACTCTGACATGTAAGCCACCCTAAAAATTCCCCTTTTATACCTACACATATCCTGTTGGTTTTTTCCTCTCAAGAGCCCTGACTAACGCAGATAAAATGGAAATAGATTAAATGAAAGACCAATCTGGAGCCATCTTCTCTATTTCTCTGGTGAGTGTCCTTGTGAGCACATTGTCAAATAGGCAATATTTGGAATTGGTTTACAAGAAGGCAAGAAATGATATGGACAGGCAACTTGTAGTATCTGTGTGAGATGTGTAACCGTCCGCCCCGCCCCTCATCTCATTTCTTCTCTTAGTTTCCTTTCCTTCCTCCCTCCTTCCATTCTCCCCCTCCTTTTCTTCTTCCCTTATTTCTTTCTTTCTTTTACTGAGGATTGAACCCAGGGGCATTCTACCTGTGAGCTACACCCCCAGCTCTTTATATTTTTTTGTTTTGAATCAGAGTCTCACTAGGTTGCTGAGAGTCTCCCTATGTTGCTGAGGCTGGCTTTGAAACTTCCTCCCTTCTATTCTTAGCGGGTGGCTGATTAGTCATGCCCATCCTGTGATCATTGTTGCATATAGCAATGCACCTGCATAGGTGTGATGCTGGTGATCATTTATATTTCCATAGTCCAATTACTTCCCCATTGTTCTAAAAAATTATGTTCATTTCTTCTCTCTTCAAATGTGCAATCTCTTATTCTTCAAATCTCTCTCTCTTTTAGCTGTGATTTTACTTCTTATTCTATTGAGAATACAGAATTTACAGGAGAAATCTTCCAGAAGCTTCTACCATCACTTCTACTTCCCTTCTTGATTTTGTATCTAAACATTCTGCCCTCTTTCGCCTCATCATTTCTGCATTCCCATTTAAGGCCCGTTTTCTCCACTTGTGTACCGTGGCCATCCCTTCTCTCCCTATTCAACTTTATGGATGGAGCAATTGACCCCTGTTTTCCCTGCATCATTGGTTCTTGTAGTGTCCCACGCCACACAGGGTAGAGCCAAGCGGGCCAGCTGCTTGGTTACCAGAGCTGAGTGAGAGGGAGAGTGTTGCAGCCGGGCCCACCACCCTGGGGAGTTGGGGAAGCCCCCCCCAAAAAAAAAACAGCACCAAGCCGGGAGTCCAGTTGGTGGTCAGGCGGCACCGCAGGAACTCAGCTTTATTCGGACACACAATAGAATATATGGGAAGGTCAGGTAGGGAGGTGAAGCTGGGGAGGGGGAGCCAATGGGAGCAGATCTCGTCACTGGTAGCTGCAGGGGAGGGTGGTAGGCCTTTCTTTGACCCACCCGCTGGCTTCTGTAGGTTGGAGGGGTCATACTTGACCTAGAAAGGTCAGAGCCTGTGAGTGCTGAACGCCACATGACATGAGCGGTCCCTACAGGTTCTTCCCTCAAGACAGGCAATTCCTACAAACATACTCGCATGCTGTAATTTTTTTTTTTAAAGTCCAGTAATTAATTATACCATTGTCCCATTCTTTTATCCGCAAAACTATCTGACAGAGTTCTTGCAGTTGCATTCTCCATTCTCTCCCTTCTCATTCTTTTTTCTTAAAATCATTCCAACCGAACTCCTGCCCTCCCTACCCTATTAGAGCTGCTTATCCAGGTTGTCAATGGTGTCCACATTGATAAATCCCCATGGCTAAATACCAAGTCTTTATCACACCAGAATTATCCAAAGAAGCTGACACTGTTTGTAATTGCCTTCTCCTTAAAACCCTGTTTTCACTTGGATTTCATCAGCAGGCTTCTCTCCAGCATTAGTGGCTGCACCTTCTCAGTCTCCTTTGCTGCATCTTCCTTTGGTTCCCTCTCTCCAGGAAGTGCACCAAAGCTCAGTCTTTGGGATGTTCTCGTCTTTATCTCCATTCAAGCCCTTGGTGGGATATCAGTTTGGGAGGACCAAGGGCAAGGTGTTGGCATTGTTCTGGTGAGAGCCCGCTCAGCCACATCACATCATGGCAGATGGCAATGGTGGTAGCACAGGTGAGATTAAGGGATCACATTATAACAAATGAGCCAAACAGAGGCTGGGTTGAACCAGGATCAAAACAAGAACTAACCAGGGTCCAAGGAAAAGTACCTTAATCCCTTTCAAGACCATGTCCCCAGTTGACCTAAGGACATCTCACTTGATTCTACCTCTTAAAGGTACCACTTCCTAATACCACTACCCTGGGAACCAAGCCTTCAACACATGAATCTTTAGAGGGACAAACAACATTCAAACCACAGCACTCAGTGAATCCTATTGGCTCATTCTTCAAATTTTATCTAGAATCTGACCACCTCTCACCACCTGTACCAAGCAAGTGATATTAGCCACCATCAGTGTGCTCCTGGATTCTTGCAGTAGCTGCCTCATTGACCTCCTGGCTTTTGACCTTGTTCCTTTCTGTCTTCTTTCCACAGAACAGAATAAGCCTTCCAAAGTATGAGTAGGCTCACTGGGTATGGTGGTGCCTGCCTGTAATCTCAATACCTGGAAGGCTGAGACAGAAGGATTGCAAGATTTGAGGCCAGCCTCAGCAACTTAGTAAGACCCTCAGTGAATTGGCAAAACCCTGTTTCAAAATTTAAAAATAGGGGAGGGCTGGGATTATAGATTGGAGGAAGAATGTTCCTGGATTCAATTCCAGCGCTGAAAATAAATTAATTAATTAACAAAACATACCAGTAGGCTTAATCCACTCCTCTGGTCAAAACCCTCCCATGGTTTCCACCCAAAAGCCAAAGATCTCACTTTAGAACAGAACTTACAGTTTCATAAAGCACTATACATTCCACACCTTCTATGGCTGACCCCCAACCTAAAAGAGGGTTCTCTCTGACATCAATTTTTTTGTGTGTGTGCGTGGTACTGGGGATTGAACTCAGGGGCATTCTACCTCCGAGCTACACCCCCAGCCCTATTTTTTTTTTTATTCTTAATTTTGAAACCGGGTCTCCCTAAGTTGTGGAGGACCTCACTAGGTAGCTGAGGCTGGCCACGAACCCGGATCCTCCAGTCTCAGCCTCCCAAATGCTGGGATTATAAGCGTGCGCCACCATGCCCGGCGTCTGACATCAATTTTAAAACTATCTTTCTCCACTCTACTTCACACACATTTGCTATATCGCTATCTCTCTAAAGTGTAGGCTCATAACCATCTTGGAGCATTTCCACATATCTGAGATATAGCAAGAGTCTTTCTCTTCACAGTCTGAGTATCATTACCACCCATCCAAACACACATGTCACCTGTGAAGAGCTAGGAGAAGACAGAAGGACCCATGTTCACCAAACGTTCCCCAGCCTAGTCTAACTCTTTAGCTGTTTTACGTTATTTAGTCCATATAGCATGTCTTACTCTATTTAGTGCAAAATGTTTGTCCTGTATCTATATAAGATAGAGTATGGCAAGATTGTTCTAACAAAGAGAGCCAACAAGAAAATAACATATAGAATGAAAGAGTTTCATTCTTGTTTGGGCAATAGTTCCAATATTAATATAGTTCCCGTAGTTCCAATAGTCCCAGGTCATTAGGTTGGTTCTAGTCTACACTATAAAGTAAGGGTCTAAACTCTACCTAACTTACCTCTTTGCAGAGACTTAAGGCATTGCTTATCTTTATTATCTGCAAGATTATCTTTTATCTGCATGGTTCCTGCATGATCAGAAACTGGACACAGGTAAAAAACATGGAAGGGTTAAGCCCACAGTCTTACCTGCCATAACTAGATGTGGCTTGTAAAATTTCCACTCACCTTCCCCCAGCAATAACGTGGTCACAAGGTTACTTCCAAAAAGAAGGAGTTAGTCAGTAGTGAACCAGTTTTGGTAAATCTTTAGCTGTCTCTGTCACCCCACCCTCATTACTTTGGGTTTTGTTCCTTTAACAGCCCTCATCACCAAGGCAGGAACACACACAGGAAGATCCAATGTTATTTCTAATGAACTGGATGGAAGTAGATGCTACCACCTGTCTTTTAGGTTCTTTACGCTACTCAATCACAGAGAGAATAAAAGTATGTTACCATGTTGGTCGGAGTTATTTTGATGATGATTGTCAACAGAAAGTCATTTCACTGCAAAACAATGGGGAAGGGGCAAAGTTAGGAATTCAGGAGATCTTTTGAGTACCTAACACTACCAGAGTCAACAGGAAAAGTTCATGGAAGATCATAGCAATGTTTTACACACAGAACTATCAAGGGATGATAATTTAACTCACTTCACCAAGTCAAGAACCATGGCCAGTTGAGATGTTAGCAAAGGACAAAAGAAATAGGGAACAGACAGTAGTAAAACTGAATTTTAAAAATTTAATTACAAATTCACCAATGGTGGACCACAATTTTATTATCTTTAATATTTATAATACACATGTATATATGACTATATATTAATCAATTTCATTTTTTTACCTTTTCCCTATTACTTCGCACAAGTTGTCTTAGTCTATGCAAATAAGTAATTTAATCTGTAGATTCCCTGATATCAAGTAAAACTAATTTGAAAAAGGAATGCAAATTCATAGGTAATAGATATAATGAGTGGTAAGGTATTAAGTTTTCTTTTGAGGAGAAAAGATGAGTACATTTGTTGTTGTTATTGTTGTTCATTTCTTTTTATGAGCAATAATTACATCATGTTGGATGTTAGGGTACTTTTATTGTAATAGCTACTATTTTCAAATTCAGCTATGGGCAGGAGATTATATGTGGAGGGAATATGTGGATGTTAAGTATTCAAAGGACTGAACTGTGGTGGGCATGACAGGCTGGCTTTTCCAACTTTCATTCTATCTTCTTTTTAATTAGAAAGAATGAAAAGTTAAATCAATTCATCAATTATCTTACACATGGATGCAAATAAGTCTTTCAATTAGATACCGCGGGCAACATTTGGGAAGTTAAAATGAAGCCGAAATCATGTTCCTGTCTCCTTTAAAAATTATGTCTCTTAGGCAGCCATGCCATAGAAATGTTATTACACTTCTTTAACAATGTTCCAGAGACCATTCTCCTGCTTCTGGCTATGGAGAGTCAATTACAGCAACTTCTTGACTCCAGCCTCCCTAACTCCTCCATCAATTTATGTTCTGTATTCTTGAAGGTATAGCTCCATTTGGAACCTCAGAGATAGTAAGCCCCTGGTAGTTTATTTACAGATTGTGCTGAGAGTTGCTCCTGGATTCCTGGCCTGAGTCCACTCCTTTGGTCATTCCGAAGATCTTTTGAGCAGAATATTTCCTATATTAAATCTTTTTCTTAGCTGAGTGTGGTGGCACATGCTTGTAATCCTAGTACTTAGGAGGCTGAGAGAAGAAAATCATAGGTTTGCTGCCAGCCTCAGCAACTTAAGCCCTCTGTAACTTATTAAGATCCTGTTTCAAAAAAAATAGAGTGTAGCTCAGAAGTATGCCTCTGGGTTCAATCCCCAGTACCACCAAAAAAATAAAAACAAAAATAAAAAAATATTTTCCTGTAAGAATCCTAAAGCTAGAATGGTTTCTATTGCCAGTACTGAATCCTCACAGATACAAGTATAATGCTTGTCGTGTCTTCTTTATCTCCATCTCTATTGTGTCTCCTGGAATGCAGATGTGTTTGCCACCACTGAGAGCCTTTGGGGTCATATACTAGAGGTGGTAGAGTGAGGAGCTGAGAGTAGCCAGTGTTATTTTGGGGTATCTGTTACACTCAACTAAATCAAACTTCAATGATACAAACTCTAAGGAATCAGCATGGCCTAGCACACAGGAAATAAATAGTAAATATTATGTCTTGTGTGTGTGTGTGTGTGTGTGGTACTGGGGATGGAACCCAGGGCCATTCTACCTCTAAGCTACACCCCTGGCCTTGTTTTTTTTGTTTGTTTGTTTATTTGTTTTTGTTTTGTTTTTTGTTGTTGTTTTGAAACAAGGAAACAAGGTGTGAATAAGTTACTGAGAACCTCACTAAGTTGCCAAGACAGTCCTTGAACCTGCGATCCTCCTGTCTCAGCCTCTCAAGTACTGGGATTACAAGCGTGTGCCACCATGCACAGCTCAATATGTATATTCTTAACAGATGCCAACATATCTGCTTTGGAGTACATTTTTATTATTTGTTTTGTCTTGCTTTTTGTTTGTTTGGGGGCCATAGATGCAGAGAATTAGATTAATAACAATAATTTGTTTATAATATGCTCTCATAGGTTCATGCACATTTGTATACATTTATTCTGAATAATAAACACCTGTGAATATCCTTCCCAGTTTCTTTAGTTGGATATGGTTTAAATGTCCTGGAAGGGTCACATGTGATTATGGGCCTGGTCCCCCGGGTGATGATATTTTAAGAAGTGAGGTCTAGTGGAAGGTCCTAAAATCACTGGGGATGTGAGGTGGTTCTCAAGTGACACCTTGGTAGTTCTCAGGAGAGGGGTGTTTATAAAAGAAACAACCCTGGCCTCTCACTCTCTGCTTCTGGCTCGAGATAACACCTCTCACATGTGTCTGGTATTTTACAAAAGTACAAAAACTAATATGCCAACACAGAAACTGGTACATTAATAATAACTTCTATAATTCTGTGGGGTATTGATCTTTCTCTTTCTCTCTCTCTCTCTCTCTCTCTCTCTCTCTCTCTCTCTCTCTCTCTCTCTAGTGGTATTAAACCACCCAGGGGCATTCTTTACACCCCCGACCTTTTTATTTTGAAATAGAGTATCACTAAGTTGATGCTGGCCTCAAACCTGCAATTGTCCTGTCTTAGCCTCCGAAGTACTGAGATTACAGATGGCTACCACTCCTGGCTCTTTTCTCTTTTTTTCACTCCTCAGTGTATTCCTCATCACTATATTGCTTTTTTTTAAGTTTCTTATAACTTTGAAAAACTGTGGTCATTTTTCCATGTAATCTTTTGGGGTTCTCATTATTCTTAATTTCATGTTAATAGAATGTATCCATATTTTTCCATGTAGCAAAATAGATTGAATAGCTCGTTCAATATACTAAACAATACTGTACTTATATCCCAATTAACTTATCTGTTTCCTGTAAAAAGCTATTTGCTATTGTGAGTAGTGATGGTCTGAACATTCTACTGCAGCGTTTGTCTTTAGGTGTGTGGATTCAAGAGTTTGGGTGGAAGCGTATAATCTAGGAGTAGAATTGTTGGGACACAGGGTACAAGGATGTTCGGTTTTGTAAGATATGTCAAATTGTTTTCCAGGGTCTGTACCAGCTTACACTCCCACCAGAAATGCATGCATGTGAGAGACTGTTGAGCTACAATGCTTTCAATATTGTTATTATCAAACTTCACAATATTTGCCATTTGGATGGTTATAAAATACTGTCTGTGGACTTTTAAAGAAGGTGAAAATCTTTCATATGTTTATTGGCATATGTATTTCCTCTCCTGTGATATTTCTGTTTATGTCTTTTGTCCATTTTTCTGTTATCCTTTTCATATTGATTTGTCAGGGCTCTTTTTATATGATTTTTTTCCCAGTTCTCAAATAGTTGTTTCACATCCTTTCCATGAGTTTTGATAAAAAGTTTATTTTATTCAATTTTTTTGGTGGTGGTGGTGGTAGTATTGGGAATCAAAGTCAGGACATTATACCCCTGACCCACACCTCCAATCCTTTAATTTTTTGTTTTTGAAACAGGGCCTCACCAGGTTCTGAGAATCTTGATATGTTACTGAGGCTATCCTCGAACCTGTGATCCTCCTGTCTCAGCCTTCCATGCTGGGCTAAAGTATTGCTCTTAAAATGCAAGTTTTAAAGTAATACTCTTAACATGCATCCCTCTGAATGGATCTGCTTTTAAAATGTTTTGCAGTACCTAGTTACTTAATCCTCCCAGTGACACACGTCATGAGTATCATTACTTTCATTGTGTAGAAGGCAAAATAAGGGCTCAGAAGTGGTAAGAAATTTGTCTAAGTGTGCATAGTTTGTAAGTAGCAGATCTGCAAGAGCTGCCTCTGCCCTTCATGCCACAGGGAGAGCACTTCCACCAGTGAGCAAGTGGCAGCACTGTCTTTGCAACGTAGAAATTATAAATAAATAATTTCTCCTCCTTCCACGCTCATCCTTCCTATGAGCCCATGGCATTTGTGAGCTTTGCTAGAAGACACATTACTAAAGAAATCTATGAAATACTTTTGCACTGACGTTTTGTTCCCATTGCTATTGGCATCTTTCTCAAACAGGTACACAAAGGGCACTTTGAAGGTGGACAGGAGCACTGTCCTTTTTATTCTAGTCCTCAAAAAGGTTTTCAACCCCAAACTGCATACAGTTATCCAGTTTTTAGTTTCCACAGCTACTTAAAATGCTCAAGTTTAGTTGGTTATAGATCTTGCCCCACGTCTTTCTATCTTTAGCAACATTT
The DNA here is from genome assembly GCA_004027655.1 of Graphiurus murinus. Taxonomy (NCBI): domain Eukaryota; kingdom Metazoa; phylum Chordata; class Mammalia; order Rodentia; family Gliridae; genus Graphiurus; species Graphiurus murinus. The sequence continues at coordinate 11,269 of PVLC010023915.1, read as the reverse complement.
TTCTAGTGGAAATCTGTTCTTGGCACTACTTTCCCCAAAGGAATTATTTCCTATTTAATGTGATTACTTGAATTAATAAATCTAAGGAGAGCAAAGGAGTTATTATCCCCTGCTTTGCTTTCACAGGAGGCAAAACTTTGATAGAGATGAAAAGATAGAACAATTTTAGCAAGTATGCTTGAAAAATATATGCATAATTGCACCTGATTTCCTTTTATACAAGTCACAAATGAAACCTTTTCCAAAGAAAAATAATTTTAACTCTGAAAGAATTTTAAAATAGGCTAAAAAATTCATGTCAATGAAGTGAAGATTGTCCTTTTTTTCTGACTACAAATTTCAAATATTGTATTCTTATTTAAAAGTAAATGCACTGTTGCATGCTGAGTAATTACTTGGCCACTTGAGCTGTCCTTCAGTTTAAAGTTTCACCTTTTTCTTTCTTTTTAGCAATGGAAAAAATTAAGAACTTATTTGAGAACACTGCCCAGCAACATGGAGCTATATATAATATTAACTTTAAAATTTCTATTTTTAGTAGGTTTTCATGCTGAAAGTATTCTCCGCTTTCCACTTTGCCTTTCCAGCACATTTCTGAGCCATCCCAGTACTCACAGGTACTCATCCCAGTACTCACAGGTACTCATCCTAGTGCTCACAGGTACTCATCCCAGTGCTCACAGGCTGTCATCCCAGTACTCACAGGCACTCATCCCAGTACTCACCAGTACCCACAGATACTCGTCCCAGTACTCACAGGTACTCATCCCAGTACTCACAGGTACTCATCCCAGTACTCCCAATCACTCGTCCCAGTACTCACAGGTTCTCATCTCAATCCTCACAGGTACTCACAGGTACTCGTCCCAGTGCTCAAAGGCAGTCATCCCCAGTGCTCACAGGTACTCATCCCAGTACTCATGGGCAGTCATCCCAGAACTCACAGGTACTTATCCCAGTACTCACAGGTTCTCATCTCAGTCCTCACAGGTACTCATCCCAGTACTCACAGGTACTCATCCCAGTGCTCACAGGCACTCATCCCAGTACTCCCAATCACTCGTCCCAGTACTCACAGGTTCTCATCCCAATTCTCACAGGTACTCACAGGTACTCGTCCCAGTGCTCACAGGTACTCATCCCAATACTCACCAGTACCCATAGGTACTCATCCCAGTACTCACAAGCAGTCATCCCAGTACTCACAGGCACTCATCCCAGTACTTACAAGCAGTCATCCCAGTACTCACAGGTACCCACAGGTACTCATCCCAGTACTCACAGGTACTCATCCCAGTACTCACAGGTACTCACTCCAGTACTCATAGGGGATGAGTCCCTTTCCACTCTTCCCACAGCTTTATCTCAGGCAGTCTGACTAGCTCAACATACTGCAGGCTGTAGGAATGGCGAGTGAGAATGCCTGTGTCCACCGTGCATTTAAACAGGACTGGCACATGTGTTATACTCTTGACCTTGGAAAAGAGCCACAAATGGGCTTTATTAAAAAACCAAAATCAACATTATACTCTTTGTGAATTCATAAAGGGGGCACATATTTTGGGACTGCTTTCATGCTAATAATTCCATGAAGTGCACTGAAGGATAGGATTACATTTATGTGTTATGAACTAAGGAAATGTATATAGGGGTTTCTACCCCCTCCTTCTCTTTCTTTTTGATGATAAAGTTTTATTTATCTAAAAGAAGTTGACTCAAATTTACTACACTTCCCATAATAAAAAATAGGGGGAAAAAAGCAAAGTTGTCTTAAAGCATCTAATTGAATACTCACTTCTGCAGACATAGTCAAATATTTTGCTATTTCTGATTATTAGAGGTTATAGGATATATGAAGTTACTAGAAAAAATGAGAAACTGAAAAATTATCAACTTTCTTTCATCAATACTTTAAATTGTGTCATGCTATAAAATGATAATAATTTCCATTATCATTTTTATGTTATAAAATTAACATATCCTAAATTATAAGAGGTTTTTAGTATCAGCTCTTGATAAGACTATTAAAATATATAATTTCAACTATTAAACTGGACATGCAGCATAGTCTACAAGTAATATATAGAATAATAAACATGTAGAAATTTTGAACAATAATTTGTTTCTATCCTGCTTCCTCTCTCCTCACTTCCCCTCTAGCCCACAAAATAAAAGAACACAGTTTCAGAGCTGAAATATCTGGGCTAGGTGAAGCTTGTAATCCCAACTACTTGGGAGGCTGAGGCAGAAGAATTGCAAGTTTAAAGCCAGCCTAGGAAAATTAGTAAGACATTGTCAAAATAAAAAATAAAAAGGGCCCCTGGGTTCATTCTCCAGTGAGAGAGAGAAAGAGAGAGAGAGGGAGAGAGATGTTAGTTGAATTAACTGGATAATTGCTTCAATTTTATTATATTATATTATAATTATATTAATGTGATATAAAAATAAAGGCAACATTTCAGGCAATATTATAAATGGTGATAATTTAGATTTACAAACTTTACATTCGACTGCTGGTATGCAAACAAAAAATCTATAGATAGAAATATACAATAGATGAATGAGAAAGAACCACTCATTACATTTTTATTTGTTGTTAGAAATGGTAAAGCAGGGTTAACCTGGTCTACACCACAAATTCTGTATAAAATCACGCATCCCTTGAAAGGCTGATTTTTGAAAACTGCTATTTTAACTTTTCAAGACTCAGCAGCAGAATGCTTAAATTATAACTTTCTCAAAATAATGCTTGTTAATCTTATTTGTTAGGAGTCCAGACAATGTGAAAATATTGCAAGCCCAACTCTGCTTACAAACAGGTGTGTGATTGATGTTTCTTCTTTATTAAATAGCATTTAAAAAGAATTTACTTATTTTAATTTAAAACTCAAAGTTTTCACATAAATATTGTAATGTATTTGGCTTTCTGGGAATATACATGTAAGTTAGAACTTATAGGTACATATAATATAACATAATATAAGGCCACTGTCGTGTGACATCTCTTTAACTCTCGGCCCTTCTACACATTGATATATTTTAATCTATTGATATTTTATCTATTGATATGCTTTATGTATAGACATGGATATCACTGAACACAACATTTAAAAATGCTACACAAGATCATTATCTCTAAAATAAAACCAAATTCCTTAAGCAAACTAAATTCCTTAAGCAAATGCTTACCAATACTGAATACAGAAATATATGTTCGATTTAACTTTCTAATAGAATATATCAAAGAGATGATCCAGTGACCTCTAAAAACAAAAGGCTGAATTTAGTATTCTGTGCTTCTTTTATATTAAGATATCAAACTTTATACAGTGGCCTTAACTATCAATTCATGAAAGTAATAAATTAATAACAATATCATTAAGAAATCATCTGTTTAGTGGTTCTTAAAGTATTAGTATTAATGAAGCCACAAATTTTAAATGTCAGAGCTTATGCCAAGAATGTGTGTATAAGTATGCAGATTTTAATATAATTCATCAATTTATGTGATTGATCTCTGGCAATATTTAAATCAACCTAAGCTTCCAATCTTGAGGGGAAAATGTTTCCAATTTATATGCTTTCTATAGAAGGAAAACTCAGTTGAGGTTTTGGCAATTAAGCAGATGTTACCAGAAAGAAAAGAGAAAAAAATATTGAAGTATCCTCATTAATTGAGCAAAATCCAATAAATGAAGCCCAGAAGTTCATATCTCTTTGACTTTAGTAAGTCTTTAAATAATTATAATGAATCTGTAAGTTCTAGCCAACCTTGCTACTTATGCATCATTAAAACCAAACTTCTCGTTCTTCCAGTGTATCATCTTGTCTATATATTCATGTAATTAGCACCTCATCATATTATTCTATTCTGAGACTTGGTCACATCCTCCAATCTCACATCTAACATGGAAAAGAGCCGTTACTATCGCCTCATAAAGGTTGCTGTCTTTGAACTTCTGCTATTTTCCCCGTATGAGAATCAGATTCTTAACAAGACCAGGGGAAAGACTGGACAGATCAATAAAATTTCCAGATATGAATTAAAATATGAAAAAAACCAGAAAACTAAAAGCTTTTTGTCGTTCTGTCCAGATTCATCCTTTTAGCCCCTTGTAGCACTTATGAAGGTATTGGGATTTTGATTTCGACATCTTCAGATGCAGGGACTCAGAGTTTGGCACTCGAGCCATACTCCATCACTCTAAAGGTGTGGCTACAAAAAAAATAACAATTCTTGTTTGACTATGATTTGTGTTTATTTTATTTTTTTAATTGCTTTATTGATTTTTGGTACCGCTTTTTTGGATCAACCTAACAGGCAGGATGGCTGGGGGCCCCTTGCTGTTGCTGTGAAGTTACCCCTTTACTCAGCGAAAGAAAGCACTTTTTGATCAGCTCTTCACTGCGGCCAACTAGTTTTTAGGCTATTGCTTTCCATGGTTGACCGGACATACTTAGAAATATTTGGGCTTCCCTTTTTTCTTCTTCATTATTATTACTATTATTATTATTATTATTATTATTATTATTATTATTAGTCTTGGAAAGGGGCTGAATTGTGAACGTTCCGGCAGCCTCCTGCCTTTCCTTCTCCGCCAAAGTTTCTGCCAGTCAAGTTTGTGGCTGTGACGAGCGAGAGGAGCCCCCGGACCTTGCTGATTGACCTGCTTCTCACAGTAGCCTCCCGGCAGGTCAGCCCAGGCGACATTTGCTGCTGGACTATCGCACGGTGTGGGGGCAGGGTGGCGGTTCGCTCCGTAGCCAAAATCGCGGCGGCCTTGGTCAGAGCCCACAGATGCTGGAGAAGAACTCGGTTGCTGGCGCTGCGGAGCGGTGGTGGATGAAGGGCACCGAGCTGCACTAACTGGTCATCGGGTAAGGGACGGTCCCTGGTGATCTGGGAGGCAGAGGGAGGCCATAGGAAGGTCCAAACAGGCGCTGAAGCTCGCGGCCCCCGGGGAGCCAGAGTCACGGGCTCCGCACCCGCTGCGGCTGTGCGCCCCAGGCGCGCGGGGACCTATTGGTGACTCTTCCGACCCGGTCCCCGTCTCTTTTAAGCATTTTGGGAAGGTTAGAAAACTCCCGGGCCCTTCCCAAAGCCAGAAAAGGGTAGGTGGAAAGCAGCAGGCTGCCTGGAGACTGGGACGCACCTGTTGCCAGAGAACCACCCCTGCCTCCGCGCCGCCGCCCTCCCCAGCCGCTAGGGCGCGGGGTGTGGCCCTGGAGAGCCGCGGAAGCCGGGCGGCTCGCTCCCGCTCCGAGACAGCTGTCTGATCCCTCTGATTGGGATCTCAGCCAGGGCCAAGGTCACGGCGCGTCTCTGGCCGAGGCCCCCTTGGGCTGCTGCAGCCGTGGCCCAACGGTGGCGACCTTATTCTCTCTTCGCTGCGCACGCCGGGACGCGCGATGGCAGAGACAGACCTCTGAAAGAAACGTGTGTGCTTGCCATCTTGATTCTCACATTGCTCTTTCTGGTGTTAGGGCTGAGGCCGAGGGCCGAGGGGTTGCTGGCGACCCCTTCGAGTGGAAAGCAACGCGGTCAGGCAAGGCGCGTGTGTATCTATGCATTGTCCCGCAACAAAGTGGCGGCACCTTAAGCCCCCATTCTCTCCTCATTGTTAATCCCGCCACTGGAGGAGCCTGGGACTCCTAGAAGTCCTCGCTAAAAGTTTGTCTGGCCCTAGACCTTGGGCCACCCCACAGCCGTACACTTTGACCTTCCGGGAAAGCTGAGGGCAACCGAGGAGCGACAGGCGCCCCGCCGCGTAGGGAACTGGGCTGCGGGCTGGACACGGCAAGTTGCTCATTTCAGGGTTTGTTACAGGCGTTAAAATTCCTGGGCGAGAGTTGGGGTGGTCTTGTTCTGTCCTGGCAGAGGGCCCGGCGGCATGTCCCGGCCTGATGCGGCCCCACCCGAGCTGGTCGCGGCCCGCCTAGGTTCCTTTCTCCGGCCAAAAGGCCGGACTGAGGCAGCGAGGTTTCTAGCTCAACTCCCTGAACCGTCCCCGGTCTATCCAGTCCTGCGAGTCGTTCAGCTTGTCTTACCTTTTAGGTGGGCTGTCCCCCTTCTTTCTTCATCCTTCCCACCTTCTTGACTAACCTGAAGGCACTTTAAATTTTTATTTCAGTTGTCCCCTGAGAAAATTGAAACTTTAAAAAAAAAAGTTTATACGTCATAGCAGCATGATTTTTCTACTCCTTCGTTTAAAACTTTTCTTTTTGAAACAGACATGGCTACCTTGAAACCAGAACTCAGACACATTTTCAGTTTGGGTATGGAAATAACAGTCACGGATACCCAAAGGTCAGGAAGACTGCAGGGCCGGCCAGTGCCCGGGCTCCCCTGTTGAACTTGCTTTTCTTCCTGCACAGATCCTCCTCCCCAACACACACACACACACACACACACACACACACACACACACACACACACTTGATTTTCCTGAGAGCCAAAAAGGGTTGTTGTAGCTTCCCCTAGATTCTGGTCACCTGGGATGTTAGAGGTTTTGAAACCCTATTTCTCATTAGCAGGGTGAGAAGTGTCACTCTCTTAGCTCATGTGGTCAAGTGTGGTGAACTGAGAAACATTCCTTTTGCTTGGAAATTAAAAGTGCATATCTACATTTAATGGAATCTCTGGGATCCTTCATTCTAAGAAACTTGCCTTCTACTGAGGAGGAGGGTGTAGAAGAGGCTGTGCCCAGTCTTCCAGGGCATTGATGTCCTGGCTTTGATGAGGGACTGTTGAGTACTTTCTTTCCTTTACAGTGAAGTAGTTTTGATGCAGAATAAGCATCCATCCCAATGTCGGGTGTCTCCATCCCCTGGCAGTGCCAGGCCTACTCTCACGTGTGGCTGTGTCAAGGAGGCACAGCCTAGCAGGACGTGCCAGCTGCTAATCTGGGCTTAAGTCCTCCTCCCATCCACCGCGACTGCTCTATTTGTGTCTATGGGAAGTGGAGCCTCTTCCCTGCGCTCACAGTAAGTCTGTACGCAGATTGACAGAGGCCCCAACTGTCCGGGGTTCCGGGTGGATTCTGTTTCATACTTCCCAGGGAATCACTCGGTCACAACCTAGCTGCTGTTCCTGTTTCCTCCAAGCCCGGAGTGTGGAGGTGCCCAGGTTCTTCCAGAGGTCACGCTCGGGGCTCCCTCACTTCCTTCTGGGAATTTCTGCTTTTCCGCCCCTCGGACATAACCTAGGTCTCGGCCTAGAAAAACACAGCAAGGCAGACCGAAAACCTGCGCCCAGCTCCGAAAACTCCAAACTCCAGGCCGCTTCTTTATGCTCAGAAATCTCTCTGCTTTAGCAGGACCACAGTGCTCACGCGCAAGGGATTCTCCAGATCCTTTCGTTACACACACACACACACACACACACACACACACACACACACACCAATAAGACACTCAATCTGCTTTTCCTGGATGGCCGGCTTGGGGCGGTTCCAGTCCAGGGCACTTACCCGCAGGGAAGGCTGAGGCAGGGCTGCCGAGGATCTGAGCGCACCCGCAAAGCAGATCTTCGGGCCCGACCTGCCCCAGCATCTTCCTCGACCGCCGGGGTCCGGGAAACCGGAGCCTAACAGAGTTCTCGGGAATCTTTCCACTCCCTAACCCTCTCCCCGTTCTCTGCTCCTTTCCCTCCCCTCCACTCCCCTCCCCTCCCAAGTTGCTTTTCCTGGAACAAGGGGGTTCCAGATGTAAGAAGTTAAGAAAAGTGAACACAATTGAAATTCTTTCAGCAATTTATATTTTTAAAACGAAAGAAGACAGAAGAGGACCTCCCCTTCCCCACAAGAGCATCTGGGGCGCCAAATTTGGGATTTGGGCGCTTCTTTGAAACCACATCAGAAAGGGTCCAATAAACAAAATTAAGAGGATTTGTCCGTGTTTAGGGAAGAAGATCGAATGAAAAACCTAGCGAACCGGAGCATGCAGCTTTCCTGTCCCCTGGAAACCACTGGCTGAACCTGTCTTCCATCCGCACCTCTGCCCTGCAAACCTTTTCCATTGGGACCTCTTTTTGCCCACATTTCCCTAAACTTGAGAGTAGCTATGAAAGTAGAGAGACACCAAGAGAATGTCTCCATTTCTTTCTCCATTTCTAGAGGAACCTGCACTAACCATCTAGCCCGCTCCTCTTCCTTCCTTCAGTTTCTTGCTATAAGATTTGGTTAGAGAAATTGAGAAAGGGGGTGGGGTGGTGGAAGAAAGTAAGAAAAAAAAAATCAGGAAGGCGTGAGCTGCAGCGGAGTGTCAATCAGAGGGTTTTGTGCCTGGGGGCTCCTAGCGGTTTGGAGCAGAGGTGTCCCTGGGCGGCCCCACAATGAATATGAATAGGCATCCTTGCTAAATAAGACAGCGGAGCGCACCGCCCTGAATGATGGCACGTCATCCTAACCAGCCCAGGATAGATAGGAGGGCTCCTTTTGTCTCTTTTCTCCGCAGCAGCTCTATAAAAGCCCCTCTTTTTCTGCGTGAGGTTAGTTCAAGCACACACCAACTAGCTGTCCAGGAAACAGCCTAACCCGAGAGAGGGAAGCGGGGAGGAAGAGAGGCGGGGCAAGACAGTGCCTCGGCTTTCTTCTCCAGTCTTGCAACTGAGAAGTGGGTTGCTGGGCTGTGCGGATTTTTTTTTTTTTTTTTCAATTCAAGATTCTCTTTGATTTCCCGCCTAAAGCCTCCCCCACGGTAGGGCCGCATCCCCTGTAATAAAATGAATTCTGATTCGAGCTCTGTCTCCAGCAGAGCTTCATCTCCGGACATGGATGAGATGTACCTGAGGGATCACCACCACCGCCACCACCACCACCAGGAGAGCCGTCTCAATTCGGTGTCGTCCACACAGGGCGACATGGTGCAGAAGATGCCCGGCGAAAGCCTCTCGCGGGCCGGCACCAAGGCCGCGGGGGAGAGCAGCAAGTACAAAATCAAGAAGCAGCTGTCGGAGCAGGACCTACAGCAGCTGCGGCTGAAGATCAACGGACGCGAGCGCAAGAGGATGCACGACCTGAACCTCGCCATGGACGGCCTGCGCGAGGTCATGCCCTACGCGCACGGGCCCTCGGTGCGCAAGCTCTCCAAGATCGCCACGCTCCTGCTAGCCAGAAACTACATCCTCATGCTCACCAGCTCCCTGGAGGAGATGAAGAGGTTGGTTGGGGAGATCTACGGGGGCCACCACTCGGCCTTTCACTGCGGGACAGTGGGGCACTCGGCCGGCCACCCGGCGCACGCGGCCAACGCCGTGCACCCGGTGCACCCCATCCTGGGCGGCGCGCTCTCGTCGGGCAACGCCTCGTCGCCGCTCTCTGCCGCCTCTCTGCCCGCCATCGGCACCATTCGGCCTCCCCACTCGCTGCTCAAGGCGCCCTCCACGCCGCCCGCGCTGCAGCTGGGCAGCGGCTTCCAGCACTGGGCGGGCCTGCCCTGTCCCTGCACCATCTGCCAGATGCCGCCGCCGCCGCACCTGTCCGCTCTCTCCACCGCCAACATGGCTCGGCTGTCCGCCGAGTCCAAGGACTTGCTCAAGTGAGCGGCGGCCCGGCGGCGGAGGATGGGGGGAGAGCGGCGGGAGGGGCCGCGGTGCTGGGCCTGAAGGGCAGAGGGAGGCTGGGCGCTCGGCTGGAGGGAAGGCAGGTGCGCCTGAGACCTCTCAGATCCCACCTGACCCCCCGGGAGGGAAAAGGACCAAAACCAATCTGCGAATTTCTAGGTGGTAGCGAAGGGGAACTCTACCAGACGTCGCGTTTTGCATGCATGCTTCTTTCCCCCACGCCGCGCCAGTACTTCTCACTGACATATGCTCTTGTCAAAACTGCGCTTGTTGTATAAAGACCGGATCGGTGTGGTTAAAAACTTGCGAAGGAACTTTCCAGTTGGCTTTCTCTGGCTCTGTGTTCCCACCTTGGGAAAAGATGGCCATCCCTTTTGTGCAAAACAAATGTAAATATTTCCTTGAGATGGATGCAATTATGATTGTCTTCTCCTCGCCATAGTTTTTCTAGAGACAACAGAGAGAGAGGGAGAGAGAGAGAGAGAGAGAGAGAGAGAGAGAGAGAGAGAGAGAGAGAGAGAGAGAGAGAGAGAGAGAGAGAGAGAGAGAGAGAGAGAGAAAGAGAGAGAGAGATCTCAAGACCCACATTCTGAATTTCAACTCTGGTCCAGGGCATGACACCTTCTATATGGGTTTTCCTTTCGCAGTGTAGGTCAAAAGAATGCATGCACGCTTCTAAATGAATCTTGTCTAAACATGTTGTGCAGGCCATAGTGCCATTTTCCTTGTAACAAGGATTTATTAGTGAATTCTGCAAAGTACTCCATATATCTGTCTGTGGTTGTATGAAATGAAAAATGGGGGCAGAGTGCAAAGACCCACACTCACGCACACGCGCTTCTTCCCCCACTCCAAGCCCTTCAAACCTCATTCCAAACCTTCCTGGGCTGTCTGGGGGCCTGTGATTGCAAAAGCTTGGGCTCCCTCTAGTAGTTTGCCCCACCCCCCTTGCTCAGTTATTCTGCATGAAGGGTTGGCTCTCTCTATTATCAGCTTTGAAAACTTAACTGTAGTTTGGGGAGGGGTGCCGTTTTTATTTTCCTGAACATTTGCTTGAAATATTTTGTTAGGGCCTCAAAGACAATACCTGTCTTTATTTTTTATATATTCTTGATAACTATGATATATTTATTAATAACCAGTGTTTCTGGATGAGATTTCAAATAAAAAAGAATCTTTAAATCCTGGTTTTGCCTTTGCCTAAAATCTGAGAAGATGGGGTAGTGGGGTAGGAAACATGGGGACCCAGTAAGATATGTCTGGGTGTGAGTGAGGGATTTGGATGGGGGGGGGCAGGATGCATAAATTTTTCTCTGGTTATTTCAAAATAAAGAGGATGGGTAAATTGGTGCTAATTATTGCAATTAAATGTCCTTCAAATGGAGCATTGTCCGTATTCCTAGTCTTATGCTATTTGAGCTCCTTATTTCTCTGCAGTAATTGGACCCTCATAAACTCAGCAATTGAGATTTTTTTTAAAAAGTAATCTGGAAACTCAAAGTGGCAGGAAATGAGAGGCAGAATAGTGACTATCCTGGCTGTGTTGGTTACATACAAAAATGAAGCAGTAAGTTAACTTCTTTTGCTTTTGACCTTGTAGTCTTGTTTCCCTCTATGTTAAGATCCAGTATATGCTTTAAAAGTCAACAAAGAGTAGTCCTAGGAAATAATCAAACACTAGTACCCGCCTGCCTGCCTGCCTCCCAG
>PVLC010023914.1:0-25167 GCA_004027655.1 Graphiurus murinus | reverse complement strand
GGAGAACATATGCTTTTTAACTCTTTGTGATTGACTAATCTCACTTAACATAATGTTTTCCAGTTGCATCCATTTCCCTGCAAATAACATGATTTTCTTCTTTATGGCTGAGTAATATTCCATTGTGTACATATCCCATAGCTTTGTAATGCATTCATCTGTCAATGGACATCTTGGCTGTTTCCATAATTTGGCAATCATGAATTCTGCAGCTATAAACATAGATACACATGTGTTGGTCTAATAGTTTGGTTTCCATTCTTTTGGGTAGATACCCAGAAGTGATATTGCTGGATCATATGGTAGGTTTGTTCCCATTTGTCTGAGGATCCTCCACACTATTTTCCAAAGTAGTTGCACTAATTTGCAAACCCACCAACAATGTATTAGGGTTCCCACTTCTCCACACCCTCGCCAGCATTTGTTGTGGTGCCTCTTTTTTATGATTGCGATTCTGATTGGAGTTAGTGAAATCTCAAGGTAGTTTTGATTTGCATCTATCTGATTGCTAATGATGTAGAACATTTCCTCATACATTTATTAGCCATTTGTATTTCTTCTTTTGTGAAGTGTCTATTTATATCCTTTGCCCATTTTTTGATTGGGTTATTTGTTTTCTTAACTGTGATTTTCTTGAGTTCTCTGTATATCCTAGATATTAGACCTCTATCAGAAGAGTACTGGCAAATATTTTCTCCCACTCTGTGGCCTTCTGTTGAGGTTCTTGATAGTTTCTGTTGCTGCACAGAAGCTCTTCAGTTTAATGCAATCCCATGTATTGATCTTACTTTGAGTTGCTTGCACTTTTGGGGTCTTGTTGAGAAAGGTTTTATCTGTGCCTATGTGTTGAAGTGTTAGACCTATGCCCTCTTCAAGTAGCTGCAAGGTCTCTGGCCTAACTTCCAGGTCTTTGATCCACCTTGAGTTGACTTTTGTGCAGGGTGAGAAAGTGGGATTTATTTCCATTTTTCTGCATATGGTTAACCAGTTTTGCCAACACCATTTTTTGAAGAGGCTATCTTTTTTTCCAGTGTATATTTTTGGCTCCTTTGTCAAAAATCAATTGACTGTAAGCACATGGGTCTGTTTCTGAGTCTTCTATTCTGCTCCATTGGTCTGTGTGTCTGTTTTTGTGCCAATACCATGGTGTTTTTATTACTGTGGCTTTGTAGTAGAGTTCAATCCATGTAATTCACCACATAAACAGAACCAAAGACAAAAATCACACGACCATCTCAATTGATGCTGAAAAAGTATTTGACAAGATCCAACACCCATTCATGCTAAGAGCTATTCAGAGAATCGGATTAGAAGGAACATACCTCAAAATAATAGAAGCAATATACAATAGACCCACAGCCAACATCATATTAAATGGAGAAAAACAGCCGAGCATGGTGGCGCACGCTTGTAATCCCAGCATTCGGGAGGCTGAGACCAGAGGATCCGGGTTGGCGGCCAGCCTCAGCTACCTAGTGAGGCACTCCGCAACTTAGTGAGACTTGGTTTCAAAATAAGGAATAAAAAATAGGGCTGGGGATATAGCTCAGAGGTAGAATGCCCCTGAGTTCAATCTCCAGTACTGCAAAAAAAAAAAAAAATTAATTAATTAAAAAAAATAAATGGAGAAAAACTTAAAGAGCTCCCACTAAAAATAGGAATAAGACAAGGATAACCTCTTCTGTTCAATATAGTACTTGATACTCTAGTCAGAGCAATAAGGCAAGCGAAGGAAATCAAAGGGGTAAAAATAGGGAAAGAAGAAGTACTATCCCTTTTCACAGAGGATATGACACTATACTTAGAAGACCCAACAAACTCAACCAAAAAACGTATAGAATTGATCAACAAATTCAGAAAAGTGTCTGGACACAAAATCAATATTAAAAAATTAGAAGCTTTCCTGTATGCCAACCATAAATCCACTGAAAAAGAAATGAAACAATTCCACTCATAATAGCACCCCAAATAATAAAATACTTAGGGATAAACCTAACCAAAGAGGTAAAAGACTTCTATAAGGAAAACTATAAAAAGTTGAAAAAAGAAATCGATGAAGCCCTTAGAACATGGAAAGATCTTCCATTCTCTTGGATAGGCAGAATAAATATCAAAATTATCATCCTCCCCAAAATGATCTGCAAATTCAATATAATACCCATGAAATTACCAAGGTCACTCTTCACAGACACAAAAATCAGTCCTTAAATTCATTTGGAACAACAAAAAGCCCAGGATAGGTAATGTAGTCCTTAGCAACAAGAACCATGCAGGAGGTATCACAATTTTTTGTTTTAATTTCCTGACCTTCGGGGTCTTATTGAGAAAGTGCCTACCTATGCCTATATGTTGGAGTGTTCATCCTATGCTCTCTTCTAGTCATTTCAAACGCACTCTTCTAATTTCTAGGTCTCTTATATATCTTGAGTTGACTCTTTTGAAGCTTAGAAGTAGATATTTTGAAGTTTAGAAGTAGTTTCATTTTTCTGCAAATGGATAACCAGTTTCCCAGCACTATTTGTTGAAAAGGCTGTCTTTTCTTCAGCACATATGTTTTTCATCTTTGTTGAAAATCAATTGGTTATAAGTGTGTGGATTTGTTTCTGTATCTCCTATTCTGCTCCACTGTCTATGTGTTTGTTTTTTGCCAATACCATGCTGTTTTTATTAATATAGCTCCATATTATAATTTAGAGACAGGAATTGTGATGCACTTACATGATTCTTACTGCTGAAAATTTCTTTGGTTATTCTGTGTCTTTTATTTCCCTCTATAAAATTTAGGACTGATTTTCTAGTTCTGTGAAGAATTACATTGGTATTTTCATAGGGATTGCATTTACCCTGTAGATCACTTTTGGTAGAATGGCTATTTTGATAATATTTATTCTGCCTATTCAAATCATGGGGGGTCTTCCCATATTCTAAGACATTCTTCAATTTCTTTCTTCAGTGTATAATAATTTTCATTATTTTACTTACTTAGTTAGGCTTATATCTAGGTATTTCATTGTTTTTGAAGTTATGAATGGAATTATTTTCTGAATTTCTTTTCCAGTGGATTCATGGTTGACATTTAGAAAAAAAAACTGATATTTTAGATTGATTTTATATCCAGCTACTTTGCTGAATTGTTCGTCAGCTCTAGAAATCTTTTGGTTGAGTCCTGTGTCTTCTAAATATAGGGTAATGCCATCTACAAATAGAGATAATTTCAGTTCTACTTTTCCTATTGGAATTCCTTCAATATCCTTCTCATGCCTTATAACTCTGGCAAGAGTCTCAAGTACTATATTGAAAAGGAGTCATGATAGTAAGCATCCTTGTCTTGCTTCTAATTCTAGAGGAAATTTCCACAACATTTTCCCATTCAATATGATACTGGCTTTAAGTTCATTGTATGTTGCCTTAATGACAGTGAAGTAAGTTCCTTCTGTTCTGATTTTCTGTAGTTTTTTTTTTTTTTTTTTAACATGAATGCATGTTGGATTTTTTCAAATACTTTTTCTGCATCTAGTGAAATGATCATGTGATTTTTGTCCTTAGTTCTATTTGTATGGTGAATTACATGTATTGATTTGCATATATTGAGCCAGCCTTGCATCCCTGAAATGAAACAAACTTGGTCATGATGTACAATTTTTGTGATATGGTTTTGAATTTGTAACACTAGTATTTTGTTTAGAATTTTTCTATCCATGTTCACCAATCATAGTGATCTGTCATTTGCTTTTCTTAAGGGATCTTTTTTTCAGTTTTTATATTAAGGCAATACTGGCCTTATTATAGAAGGAGTTTGGTAGGATTCCACTTTTTTTTTCATTTTAATAGAGTAACTTTTGAAGTATTAGGTTTAGTTCTGTAAAGGTTTTGTAGAATTCGGATGGGAATCTGTCTGGATCTGGACTTTTCTTTGTTAAAAAGCTTTTTATTGCTATTTCTAACTCTATGCTTGCTATTGGTTCATTTAAATTTTCTGTAACCTTTTGCTTCAGCTTAGGTTGGTTATATGTGTCTAGAAGTATGTTAATTTTGTCTATATTTTCCAGTTTATTGGAGTAAAAATTTTCAAAATAGGTTTTGATGATACTCTGGATTTGCCCACCATCTGTGGTGCTGCCAACTTTTTCATTTCTGCTTTTAATAATTTGGGCTGATTTTATTTATCTTTTTGTTAGGTTGCCTAAGTATTTATCAATCTTGTTAATCTTTTCAAATAAGCAGTTATTTGAATCATTGGTCTTATGAAAATTTGTTATTGTTGTTCTCTAGTGCATTGATTTCTGCTCTGATTTTCATTTTATTATGCCTTCTACTGGCTTTGGGATTTGTCTCTTCCTGTTTTTCAGGGGACTTGATATGTGTCATTAGGTTGTTTATTTGGTGGTTTTCTGTTTTTCTTATGTGATTACTCAATGCTATAATTTTTTCTCTTAAAATGTCTCATAGATTTTGGTATTTTGGTTCTTTATTTTTATTTCATTTTAGGAATATTTTGACTTCTCCCCTTATTTCTCCTAAGATCCAGTTCTCTGTATCATTCAATCTCCATGTATTTATGCAATTTCTTTTAGACCTCCTGTTGTTGATGTCCACTCATTCAAACATGATATGAAAAGATACAAGGAATTATATTACATTTTTTGAATTTTCTGGTGCTTGCTTAATGGCCCCAAATGTGGTCAGTTTTGGAGAAGTTTCCATGAACAGCTGAGAGGGATGTGTATTCAGCTGCTATTGGTGGGGATATTTTGTATATATCTGTTAAGTTCATTTGACTTATATTATTATTTAGGTTTGAAAAATCTTTACTCATTTTTTGCCTGGGGATCAATCTTGTGGTATGAGTGGTGTTTTGAAGTCTCACAATACTATTGTATTTAGGTCTATTTAAGACCTAATATCCTGAAGAGTTTGTTTTATAAAAATGGGGCATTAACTAATATTACATATTGTCGTTGGATTGTTCCTTTCATTAGTAAGATGTGACACACTTTGTTTCTTCTTGTACATTTTAACTTAAAGTCTGCTTTGTTGGATATGAACATTGCTATTCCTAAATGTTTTTGGTCTCTACTTTCATGATGTATCTTTTTTCATCTTTTCTCCATTAGCATATGAATCTGTTTACCTATAAGGTGAGTTTCTTGCAAGCAGCAAATAGTTGTATTATGTTCTTTAAACCACACTGGCATTCTATGACTTTTCATTGGAAGGTTTAGACCTTTGACATTCAATGTTATTATTGAAAGATGAGTTTTGTTACCTGACATTTTGAGTTATATTTTCTGTTTGATATACTGATATTTCTCCTTCACTTAGTTGCTCATCTGTTTGAATTTGCCCCTTCTCTGGTTCTGGTGTTTAGGTCATTTCATATTATTCCATATTTCTTGAATGTTATGGTCATGGTGTCTTATTGTCTTCTGTATGTTGTTGATTGTGTGGTCTGTTTTGAATGATCTGTCTTCCAAGAGTGAGAATGTATTTTCCATGTGGTCTAGTCTGCTAGAAGTGGTTTTCATTGATGTCTTTAATTCATTATTATCTCCTTCATTTCAATCAAATCCTCTTTCTGTTTCTTATTTAGATCCTCAATTTCTCTATTCATAAGGTTCTTTAATTTCCTATACATTTTCTCTGATTTCATTTCTGATACCTTTGATTATATTAGAAATCAAAATTCCGAATTCTCCTTGCATTTTATGAAGCTCAGTTTTGGTGATATTTTTTGTTGGGTTGTGAGTGTTTATTGTTTCCTTTTTGGTCTTTATTTTCATGTTTTCAGAGTTCCAGTTTCATAGTTCTGTTGTCTTGGCATCCTCTTCCTCTTTGTGTGACAGTCATATGTCTATTTGTTATCCCTTTATAATCAGTTCTGTGATGAGGGTATATATTTGTTTCAATAAATCTGTTTCATATAGTCAGACTTGTGAGTTTGTCCCCCAGAACCTCTTTAAAAAGATAGAGCTCTTAGTGCAGGCAAATGGAAATCTCTAATTGACTGTAGATCACTATGCTTTCTAGGCCCAAACTCAGTAGGGCCAGAGACTATGATGTCCTATTCAGAGATTGTGGCCTGTTGGTTAAAATTTAATGTCCCATGGTCTCTACCATTGTTCTGCTAGTTGCAAACCCCCAAATCCCTGCAGAGCCCTGACTCCTGGCATCTGTGGTCACTGGGACTAGTCTTAGAGATTACTATGTTCCAAGCTTGTGACCCAGCTAGCTGAGCTTTGATAGTCCAGGGAAACTACTGCTTGATATATTGGCTGTGATCATATGAAGTGCTATTAGTCAATGTCATGTGTTATCAGCAAGAACAAACTGTGATGTCAGAGAGAATGCTGCATTCCTAACCTGTAGCTGCAATCCTGTGAACCCTTGCTAGCCCCTGACTTCCCTACTTTCTGGGTCCAAGCAGGAAGAGTGTCAAAAGAAACACATCACAAAGTTGTAAAATCAAAAAATCACATTACACACTATTTGTGTCTTATAAGGCTTATTTAACACTCAAAAGTTACAGCATGTGGGAAATGATAAGTAAATTCTGTAAGTAAGGTTAAGCTAATTTTGGATGCTGGGCAGTTGCATTGCCAAAAGCTAGTTAGGTATGAATTAGCATCAAACAATACACTTCCAATTAGAAAATATAACAATTTAAGTCAGGCAAGTATATTAAAAAATATACAAATTTTAAAACTTAAAATACTTAAAATAGTCAGCAATTTAGATCATACAAGTATATTAAACAGTATAAAAGTCCTAAACTTTAGAGCACTTTAAATACTTTACAAATATCAAGTTACAAACAAACAAGGGGAGTGGGATAATAAAGTTCATCTGGGTGATGAAACATCACACTGATCCTCATTAAGCAAAGAGCAGGGCTGAAGCAAGTTGCTGGATGGGAATCATACACACATTAGACTCATCTTGGCATAAGCTGAGTTCAGTGCATTGTGTGTCAAAACAGCTATTTTTTAGCTGACATGGTGTCCAGTGCTTGTAATCCTAGTACTTGGGAGGATGAGCCTGGAGGATCACAGGTTCAAGGCCAATCTCAGCAATTTAGTGAGAATCTCAGTAATCTAGTGAGACCCTGTTTTCAAATAAGAAATAAACTTGATCTAGGGATCTAGTTCAGAGGTTGAGTGCCTCTGGGTTCAATTCCCAGTAAAACACACACACACACACACACACACACACACACACACACACACACACACAAAATCTACTCTCTTATAAGGCTTCTATAGGTTTCTGTAAGTGCTGTCAATTTTCTATATGTTTCTATAAGTGGTGTCAATTGTCTTTGGCAGACTTATTGAACCTAAGCAGACATTTGTCATTTCCACAAATGCATTGATGACATAAGTCCATCAGACACAGGAAACAGATTTATGACCTAAGGGTTCATTATCAATTTCAGTACAGGTGTGTTGGTCTGAGCCATATGCTGATATGTCAAAACAAGTTACTTGATGAATTCCTGAGGTTGTTTATCTTCCATGCTCTATACAATTGACAAGTTGCTTATGAGCTCCTGAAGTTGTTTTATGTCCCATTCTCTTCACAGAGAGTGTGTACCGTTCTGAGTCTGGGACTTGGTTGGCTCAGTTTTTTAGCCCTAGGGACACCACTGTTGCTCTGGGCAGCTGCAATCACATGAGACCTTTTTGGCTTCTGGACTTTGTGCTTGTGGCACTGAAACACCACTGGAGCAAGTTTATTGCCTCCACCCCCAACACCACAGGGGTGATTTACCAACTCACAGACCATGTGGGTCTGTTTATTACCATACAGTCTCTGTAGCCAAGTAGGCTCCTGCTGAAATGAGTTGTAAACTCACGGTGTTGCTGAGTGTCACTCGGATTCCTGCACTAAAGGATGAGTTCAGCTGCAACCACAGGAGTTCACTGGAAATTTGACTGGTTGGTCTGATGAGGTGGGTTATAGACAATGGGGTCTCTGTAGGAAGGGCCTGTGGTTTCTAAGTTCAAGTTTACCTAGAGCCACAGGAGTTTACTGGGCAGTCCATTATCTTGTGTTATTCGAACATGGAGAGAATAATGCAATTTCTTTTGATGTTGGTTTTCTGCAATCACTGACTCAACAATTTCTGCTTCTTTGCAGAAGTTTGTCTCTGAGAACAGGCAGTTCCCAGCAGCCCCCAGTCCAGGATTGGGCTCGCCAAGATGGTGCCCATCTCTGCTCTCCAATCACCAAATGAAATGCACGGAGATCTTTTCAGTCCTCTCCTCTCTGTGCTGTGTCCAATTATACCATGTTTTGATGGTATTTCTTCTGTTGAGTTCTGGCTGCTTTTATTCCCTTGCCAAGAAGTAGTCTTCCCACTGGTTGAGTTCAGAGTCTCAGAGTAAGTATTCCACTTTAATCCATTCTTTGTAAGTTTTTATTGACAAAGTCTTATATATTCAGTCAAAAATCAATGGAATGCTAGGAAAATGTTACTAGAAAAAAATAGATAATAAATGGAAAAAAGGACATCACCAAATTATTATAATCCCCAAATATGGATTTAACTCTAATGAACATGGCTAAAGTGACAGAAGATTCATTTGTGAAAAGAATCACAATTTATGAAAAGTATCAACTGAAATTTTTATTTCTGAATAATAAGTCAAGAGTTCCATACATGCTATTAAATCAAACTGGACAGGAAAGAAGAGAACACAGGAAAGAGGAGATAAATCATTAGTAGCTGATCAAGGGGAAGCACATGAATGAAAATCAAGTATAAAAGAAAGATAAGAAAAAGAAATAATAAAGTAAACCATATCCACAAACTTAATGGCTAAAATTTTTATTTTATTAGTGAAAGACCATTAATTCAAGTATCTAAAAAGTATAATAAAATGTAAGCAGGAAAGGCATATCACAAAGCCCATCATAAAAAAACCAAAAACTTAACAGTCAATGAAAAAGATAGAAATATCATAAGAAGTTCAACAAAAAAGACAAGTAACTTTCAAAGTTGAAACAATAATATTAAAAGCAGATTTCTCAAAAAAGTAGAACCTAGAGGAATAAAAATGGTGGATTATAAAGCAATAGCAACTAAGAATATATAAAGATGCAATTATGGATAAATATACAAAAGAAAATAAATAGCAATATTCATTGCTATTTGCTTAAGGAGAATAAGATTTCTAATAAATGGCATAAT
The DNA here is from genome assembly GCA_004027655.1 of Graphiurus murinus. Taxonomy (NCBI): domain Eukaryota; kingdom Metazoa; phylum Chordata; class Mammalia; order Rodentia; family Gliridae; genus Graphiurus; species Graphiurus murinus. The sequence continues at coordinate 15,977 of PVLC010023914.1, read as the reverse complement.
TGATTGGCTTTGGTAGCCATATGAAAAAGTAAAACAATAAAATAATTGCACATGAATTGCACATCAAAATGTGAAACATAAAATCACAAAGTGCTCAAAACAAGAAAGGAAAATATCCTCTTCACTTAGAATAGTAAAAAAATTAAAAGGCTCAAAGAGCTTCATAAATTGGGCTACATTAACATTATTAAATTTTGTTTCTCAAATGACTCTGCTATTAATAAAAAGAGAGAATCTGAGTTGAAGAAAATAATTGCAAAAATATAGGCAAAGCAGTAGTTCATTTAAAATAGTCACATACAGATCTATCTAGTTACCTATCTATATTTGACTCATCCAAGAATTCCAAGAAAACAATGATGAGATAGCATTATTCACAAAAAAAAGTGCCTAAAATGGTAAAGTATTACCTAGGAAAGAGAGAGCTGATTCTCTCATATACTATTTTAGGGAGACTAAATTATTATTATCACTTTGAAAAATATTTTAATACCATCCAAATGTGAATAAGCTCATACCTCATCACCTAGCTATTTAACTTATAGGTGTATAACTAAGAGATATGCACATATATGTTTGCCAAAAGGCTTAAGAATATTTGTGTAGTATTATTTATGATAACCTTAAACTGGACATGACCCACATAGCCATCCTCCCATCAGTGCTAGGAAGGAGAAATGACACATTAATTGATTAATTGGATTACCTTACAACACTGAGAAAAAGCACCCCATACCATGATCACAATATGGTTGTAGCTCAGAGACATGATGACACATGAAAGAAGTCAGACAAAATATTTCATTTATATAAATTTTAAAGACTCACACAACTAATCTGAAGTTATGAAACTCGAGGATATTTTCTACTTCTAGTAAAGTATAGTGTCTGAAAACAGATATGAGTGGAGTTACAGGGCCTCTAGTAATTTTCTAATCTTTACTGATTTTGTCATTGTTAATTTTTTTTAAATTCACTTGTTTGTACATATCTTTTATATATTATGTAATTTTATATACGATGCAATAATTTTATGTTTTAAAATTCAAAAGAAAAGTAAAAAAACAAAAAACTAGGCCATAAGAAACTCTGAAATGAAACTTAACACATTTTCTTTTGTAATTACACACTTAAAAGCACAATTGAAAACAAACCAAGATAACAGGAAAAACAAAATATATTTCATTGATACTCCTAAAAAAAATTTCAAAAGATAATTTTATCTGTAAGAATAAACTGTTAAAAGTATTGCTTTTTCATCATCATATAAAATCATTTTGAACTATGGTTATGTCTTAAATTAACGCAATAGCTAGGAAAGTTTTTAGAGATACATTGTGAGAGCAAATAGAAATAAAAAACAAAAGGCTTAGTTCTTCTTGTTGAAAATAAAGGCTGAGATTTTCTGTCGCCCTTTTCTTAGAGCACTTGAAACAAAAAACTTCTAACTTTTCTCTCTTTGAAATATATGTACTTTGAAAACAAAATAAGTTTGTCTTCTCTAAAACTTAGGCATTCCTTAGGAAAGCATGCCTTTCTCAAGAACTCAGGAACTAACTCATTACAATGTCATCAGCAGGAAGACAGCATCCCTAACACCCAAGAATCTAACTTCAGCAGGGCATCTGATTCTAAAACTACCTTCGGTCATAAAAACTTGAAAAGTTTTTTTTTTTCTTGATTAAAACCATGGCAGGGCATGGGAGGGTCTTTCATCTACCCATCCTAGGTGCAATCTCCAATGTAGCCATAGCAGAAGAGTCAGTATAATTACTCATATATGCAGATAGCAACTGCCAGGGAGGAGAGGGTCCATTTTTTTTTTTTTTTTCCCAAGTAGTCTTCATTTTTTCTCCTGGAGTTATCATAAGCTTTATATTTTTTTGTCTTAATAGTGTAGTCCTTTTTTATAACTTAACTGAGTTATCTCAATGCTTTTCATACTTTGGATAAAAGTGAGAGTTTAGCTCAGTATTTATATGAAAAATATTTTTCCTCATTTTTACTGTGTCCTTCACACATTTTCTTAACTTTAAAATATGTTTCCTGCCGGGCGTGGTGGAGCACACTTGTAATCCCAGTACTTGGAAGGTTGAGACGGGAGTATTCGGGTACACTGCCAGCCTCAGCTACTTAGTGAGGTCCTCCTCAACTTAGTGAGACCCTGTTTCAAAATAAAGAATAAAAAATAGGACTCTGGGTATAGCCCAGAGGTAGAATGCCCCTGGATTCAATCCCCAGTACCACACACAAAATAAATAAGTAAGTAAATAAATAAATAAATAGTAAAATGTTTCCTCTTTGCAACTTCTCTGTGAATGATGAAGCAATTAATTCTTCCATTTATTTAGGAATTAGGACTCCTTTATTCCTATGTGGTCAATAGTCAGTAGGTTAGAGAAGAAAAGAAGAGAGTTGCTTGAATTTAATCTATAATTTATTAGATCTTGAATTTAATACAATATTTCTATGATAATAGGATTTGATATAGCTATATGAATGAATGAATGAATGACATATACAAAATATTATAATAGTAAACTAAGTAGGCTGGGCACAGTGGAGCCTGCCTATAAGCCTGTAATCCCAGTATTTGGGAGACTGAGACAGGAGAATGGAAGGTTCAAGGCCAGTGCAGTTACTTAGTGAGACCCTTTTTCAAAATAAAGAATAAAATAGAACTGGGGTTGTGGTGCGTGGGCACACACATACACACAAACACACACACACACACACACACACACACACACACACACACCCGGTAAATTAGGTAGAATATTTTTAACTTTTCTTGGAAATTTCTTACTTTTAATAGCATGCCTTTAAGTGTCCATTAGCATTTTCATTCTCCACACTTGTTTCAAGGAATTCATATTATATCTACTTCTTTAAATTCCGTTTCACCGTGAGCTTGTTTTCCATACAGAAATTTAGTTCGCAACTATTATATTTCAATTTGGCAACAGTAAACCCTACATGTTAAAAAAAAAAATAGCTGAGTCTTTTTTTTTATGGTTTTATGCTCCCAATTTGTGCTCCTAGAACTTCTAAGCTGCTTAGATTTCACAGGTCGTTAGCACTATCATGAGAGCCCCTGCCTTTGGCTATATCAAAGAGACATTTAATTAGTTAGAGATATGGAGGTTTTAAAACTGTTGAGTTCATATGTCTATAATCTCTTTGAATGATTTTTACATGAAGTATTTCTTCCATAGGTGAATAAAACAAATGCGATCATGTAATTCATTGTTCAAATAGAGAAAATGCCATTTAAAAGAATAGATTATTACATTCATAGAAAACCTGTATCATATATCACTGTGGGTTTTCTATAACATTGTGAAGTTTATATTAACTATTTGGGAAAAAAATGTCAATAGTAGCAATTATCCTATTTGCCCTTTGAAATAATCTCATCGTTTTTGTGCATAATGGATTTGCTCTGGGGTGCCTTTTCAGCCCACACTTTCCAAGCATTTAACAAAAAACCTTCTGTATGCACTGTTTTGCACCATGACACTTAGGCTGTTGCTATGTTTGAGATTTGCCCCTGACATTCGAATTGTCTAGAAACCTGGCTGAAGTTAGACCAATCCTAAACTTCTTTCCATAAATTTGGAAGCAAGACGGAATAATTTCAGTTTGCCTCTATTATGCACTTAAACTGATAAGTGTGACAAAGGTGGGCTGAGATGGCTGATCGGCTGTGAGCATGTTAAAATTCAATATAATCTATGTGTCAAGGGGAGAAAAATGAAGCACATGCACGCAGAAACACAGTGCAAAGAAATCATGTGGCTCAGAATTAAGAGGGAGTAGCTTCATTTCCTGATTTAAGAGCTTCTGATTGTTCTTCCTGGTGAGACTTAATTCCACTTCCTGCAATCTTCTTTCACGTGAATAAACCAATATGCTGAATATAAATCACCCCCAACCTATGCCTTAAGATAATTGGAGTGCGTTTCTAATATTTCCATCAAAAAAAGCTTTGATTACATCTTCATGGCTCAATATAAACGGCCTGTTTATAAATTAGAACTAATATCAAAAATAATAGAATACTAATTATAGCAAGGTCAGGATTTACTTAGAATTAAATAATACTAAGCCTGGCATGGTGGTGCATACTTATAATCCCAGTACTCTGGAGCCTCAGACATGAGGATCACAGGTTCAAGCTCAGCCCCAGAAACTTAGGGAAACCCTCAACAACTTTGTGAGTCCCTGTTTCAAAATAAAAATAAAAAGAGCTTAAGTGTAGCTCAGAACTAGAATGCTTCTGAATTTAATCCCCAGTATCACAAATAATTAAAGAATTTGAATAGATATCAGTGATCATCTAATGAAGTGGTCTTATTTTTCATCTAACCACATGTAAACATGGAAACTAAGTAACAGAGGTACTAAATTTAATTATTTTCCTTCTTTGTGTAATTAAAATTAATTTTGCTATGGTAGTAAATTAGTATCTGACATTTTTTATAGAATAAGATAAATATTTGATTTAATTGAAACAAATAAAAATAATGTTTATCATCATAGCTACAAAGCTAATTTACAATTTGACTACATATTATTTACTTCTTTTTAAAAATTAAGCTTTTTTTACTTTTACTGGTGTGTTATAATTAAACAGCATAGTGAGATTCAAAGTTGTGACATTCACATACGTGCACATATCACTTGGTGAATTTCACTCTGTGTCCTCCCCTGCTCCCTCCTCCTCCTTTCCTGTACACATTAGTCATAATTGTCAGCAAGACCTTCATATATGGGCATAGCATCATTTGAACCGTTCCTTCCTCAATCTTCCTTTTTCTCTTCCCACCTCTCTCCCCCGTCCCCTTCCATTACCCTGCTAGTATTTCTCCTCATTTAACTGAAGTCCCTTTGTATTCCTATTTCTCTCTAGCTTCTACATATGAAAGAAAGCATAGAATCCTTGACTTTCTGAGACAGCTGGTCTCACCTGGTATATTATCTAGTTCCATATATTTTCCTGAAAATGACATAATTTTATTCTTCTTTTCAATAATTCCTGTCCTGTTTACAAATGAAAGTGTTACAACTCTTCCAGCGACTCACCAGCTAGAAGGAGCTGTGGCAAAGAATGAAGGAGCATTGCCAAGGGATGATGTACAGCAGAATGACATCAACAGGATCATCTGGCGGTCAGGAGGCAGGGAAAAAAAACCACTGAGTCTCCACTCCAATCCAAGGAAGGAAAGAGAAGGTTAGGAGGAGCTCAGAATGAACCCCACTGTATCAAAAGGTACTGGTATAAATGTGCATATGTAGAAGGAAATAAGCTAGCAAATTCTACCTTTAGGGATTAGAGTTTATCATCTATCAATCATCCATCTAAACATCTCTCTGAATCCTTACACTTATCAATAGAATTCTTGGCAAATGTTGCTGTTTTTACTTAAATAAAAACTATAAAATGTGAAACAATGAAAGTTATAGCCACATGAAATAAATAAGGTAGAATCAAACAAAATTTGAAAGAAGTAAAAAGCTGCTGTTGGCAATTCAATTATATCCTCTGTATAAGAAAAAGGAGAGAATAAAGAGAACAGGATGACCTGCAGCAATCACTCTTCATCTGCCCCTTCATATCTTTAGGATATTAGCCTGTATCCCATCCAGCTCTATCTCAACTCTGACTCTAAGGTGCAATCTGAAATTCATCATTCTTGTTGACTGCCTTTGAGCTGTGGGATGTCTGAGGAAACATTTCTTTCTCAGGCATGAGCAATTCAGAAGTCTGGGAATTAATGCTGCCGGTAAAAATAGTGTTCTTGAAAGATGCAAGATGGAACCAAAAAGATGAACAATTTTCATTTTTCGTTTCCCTAGGAGACAATTCTGAGAACCATTGTTTAAGGTTTCTTAACAACATTCTAGGGGAATAAGCAATAGGAGTGCGTAGCAGTGGCCAATTTAATAATGCACTCTTTTATTGACTTTCTCTCCTCCTCTTCTTCCTCTATGTAACTGCCTGCATATCTCACTTGGGCATATGGGACAACTTGGGAAGAAACTATTTTTAATAAGCTGCTGCTTCAGATTTGACTTTCAGGGAAAGCCAAGACAAGAATCATGGTATGCCTAGAAAACAGATACTTGCAAAGAAATTATGAAGCTAGATCCCACATCCATCAAGTGAAATCTTTATTGCTAATTGCAAATGAGGGAGGACACACCCTCCTAACTCCTAACTCGTCCATCACAAGACTCAGACTTTTACCTGGTGAGTACAGGTAGGTGAAGGGTAGGTTATGGGGCACTCCTAACACTAGAACACTGAGAACAAATACTATGTTTAAGAACTGTTTAATTAGAAGACCAAAGAAAAAGAAAATGACTTTCAGATCAGTCAAATGTCAACTGAAGGTACTGTGAAACGCACAGTACCTTCAGGGGAATATTTAGAGAGATCCAAATGGAAAATGAAGACCAAGGTCTAATTGTAAAAGCAGGAATATGTAAACAGTATTTTCTGCAATACCTTCACAGGTCTGACTGTGAAAAGGTGAGATTCTGAAGACTGGTAGGTGGAAAGTTTGGTGAAACTATGTACTTTTCAACACCTAACATTAAGAAAGATAGCACATTTTTGGAGCCTTCGGGCTTGGAGGCAGCAACTCCCATACTTGGAAATATGTCTCTAATCCATTATTAGAGGACTCTGCAGACTACAAGTATTGATTGAACCTAAGATGATAAGATTTTTCAGAAAATACAGGCCATGTGCAAACTTCTTAACAATTCAGGCTATGTGACCCTGAAGATATGATGGAAGTAAAAGTATAAGTGGAAACTAATAATGATGTATGTAGTCTCTAGTAGCCCAGTTGGAAATTCTCAGCATAGTTTTCTAGCGTTCTGAGTAAGACCATCATGTCATGCAAAAAATAATTTTCTTTCTGTTCAAACAGATGACTTCTGACATGGTTTAGGACCCTCATAGCAACTGAATTCCTGAAAAAAATATACAGAATTGTTCATAATGAGCTTAATATTAACAGATCTATTACATCTTAAGGTCAAGCCTTCATGGTAGCTAAACATTCCATAATGTAAAATTATATTCAAGTACAATAAAGAGCAAGACTATAAGGCACAAGTAAATTACTTAAATTCTGAGCACTTATGGCTCTTACTTCTATTATATCACACTTTCACTTCAATTCATCTTTGTGTTGATAAGGTAAGCTCTCTATGACAAACTGACAGAGGAAGGAAACCCCCAAGTCTTGCCAATAGGCAGCCAGTGTATTATGTTGGTGTTAGCTGGAAATATGCAAGTGATCTTAAAGCAATGAGGTTAAGAAAAGGACTGGGTAGTATTCTAAAGACTATGTGATGGACAGCAAAAAGACCTAAAGAATAGTTTTACTATGAATACATGGCCAGTGATGAGTAGCTTAACTGGTTACTTATCCATCTGGAGGGAGAAATCCTGGAAGATCAGAGATAGTGTCTTAATCAGCATCCTCACTGCTGTAGTCCAAACACCTGACCATGTAACTTAGAGGAAGGAAGATTTATTTGCTCACAGTTTCCTTGGGGATTTGGGGGGTTAGTCTATGTGAGGTAAGGGATGATGAATCTCAGAGAATGACAGGAGGAAGTAAAAGGAGAACATAAGGCTTTGCACTCATATCTTGGGGGTCAGAGGTAAGAGAGAGAGGAAGGGGAGGAGGAACAATATATAATCTCCAGGACTGCACCACCAAGGACCCACCATCTCCAGCCACATCCTACCATCCAAGGTTACCACCCAGACAAATCCATAAAAATAGATTTATGCACTGCTATGATTATAACCAAGCCTTGCTTCTAACATTGCTACCCTGTTTCTTTGATGACTGAAGAACACTCTATTTTCAAACCTTTACAGATAGTGTTATCTGGGAAAAAACATGTATTGGAATACCAAAGTGATACAGAGTATGAAGAATTTTCTGTTTCATATTAATGACCACAGGAAATAACCCACATACATGAATACATTCAAAAGCTATGTAGACTGGAGCCAGACTCTCTTCTTACCATCTGCAGTCTAAACAAAAGGAGTACTGAACAGCCTAGTGCTGAACAGGCTAGATGAAATTAGTAGAAGGTATCAAAGTTCCTTTGGGATCAATACCATGAGTCCTCTACTCTGCCACACTAATTTCCACTAATTTCTCCTCTCCCACAGCTGAATACTCAATCTTCTCAAAGCAGAAATCAAATTGTGCCTTTGATATGTTACCATACCTTAAGGAGGCCAGGAAGCCATGGGGTGGTCAGATTTCATCAGAACCCTCCCTTCATATATGAAGAACACCATATCCTTGCTAAAATTGATGAGTACTTGGGTAACTGATTTGATTCCTGCATATAATGCTTTTTACTTGAGTCATCATCAAAGTACTTAAGGAAGACAAGTATCTTGTACAACATTGCCTCAGCACAAGGAAAGACTTTTATGATGCCTGATTTTCAGATTCATTAACATTCAAGGGAAGTTGTCCTAAAAGACTCATGAAATGACCTAAACACCGTCTCAGAGATATTTCTTTCTCTCTAAAAATTTTATTTCTAAGTTCAAGACCAAGAAAATTATCTTGAATATGAGAAATTAATATTACTTTAAATAGTGGAACATTTAAATTTACATGGCCCTATGCCACAAATTGAGAAATAAGTAATTGGTAAATGTATTATTAAAATATGTTTATGAGCATATATAATCACAGAATTATAAACATAAAAGTGAATTAAGGCAACAGTTCAAACAATGCTATGTACATATATGAAACAATGCTAATCTCAATGACATGTACAGTAGAGATTAGGGTGAGTTCTGGAGGAAAATACACTAAGTATTGAGTTCTTGTGCATTCCTATCACTCTACACATCATTATGATATATAATTAAAATGTACCAATAAAAGCATATAAAAAAACTGAATCTATGTCAATAAACATTGAAATTTTATAGTAGAATATGATAATTGTGCTTGTGACTGAGTGGACTTTTTCTTATTTATACCAACTGTTATAATGTAAATTATATTTTAGTGTATAGATATTATATTTATGATAAAAATAAGTACTTAAAAGAAATCAATTAAGTTTATATATCTCTCATTGGAAAGGGAAATGTATGTAATATGTCCATTCTTTTGTATTCTTTTTGTATTGGATGGTGTAATTTGTTCATTCTTTCTGACCAAAGCTGTGGAATCTATTTGTTCTTACTTTCTTCCAAGCCATGATTCTGTCAGTAAATCCCACAATAAATTATTCCCTATGCAATCCTGGATCGGTTTGTCTCTTTACTTCAGTTTCATGGCAGCTTGGAGATAGTTCTAAAGCAATGAAACAAAGTTATCTGGAAGAGTTTGCATTATCCTAAAGAGAAGGAAAATAAAAGCTTTGAAATATTTTACAAGAACTCCTTAAAGATCTAAGCAAGTAGCTTAACCAAAAATTAATATTTTTTGAGCCCTATCTTACTGCTGCTAGAAATTGGTCTGTGATATTTATAATTCCTACTCTATTAGAAGCCAGTCTTTCTTTCCTAAGATAATTATAGAAAGCTTTTAAATATATTTCTTCAATAATCAATTTGTACAAAAATTATATTATTCTATTACAAACACAGCATTACCCTCTGAATATAGGTGGGGATCACTGGGCTGACCAAATTTGAATTGTCCTTGCTAGTTTGAAAATTCTAAAAGGCAAAAAGAATAGAGTATTAGTAATTGAAGATGTGAGTAATTGAAGAACATGAACACAAAACTGTGGGTTTAAAGAAGAATGATGAAGTCCATAAGCAAGAGAATCAGTTATTGGCCACCACACATGCAAAAATTTTTGGAACTCTGAGAATCATAAATATAGGAAATATAAGTAAATAATATAGAAAATTGGTTAAGAGTGTAGACTCTGGTATGAAATGGCCTTGGTTCAAATCTCAGCACTTTCTGTGTGTACACATAAAGTTGTCTTTATTATTTTTTAATTTTACTCTGCTTATTAGCAAAATCATAGTTAAGACTTGTACATATTTTAAGAAAAGATTTAAAAGATCTTTTTTTTTTTTAAGTTTGGGCACAATGGCTGGTAGAATGAATGATTAATAAATGATCAATAAATATTAGACTTGCTTTTATGATGATCAATAAATATTAGATCTTTGTTTTACTTCTTCTGGTTAATAAAAAATGTCATTTACACTCTAGTGAGTCAAATTATTGATCAACTATCAAGATTTAGCTCTATGCAGTCATATCTGATCTGCCTGTGAAAAATGCATACCTATGCCTCACAGCCATGTTTATCATTGATGGTCATCTGCTGTGTTTCTCCAGGAATGATTCAAATATTTGTCTAAACAGCCACGAATAATTTCTTTGAATATTTTCTCTCTTTTGCAGAAATCATTTATTTTCTGTTATATCTGATATATACTATTAAACTAGGCAAATAAATTAGGTAGTACAAAACTATAATATTATATGTCATGATCTGAATGCTTGTGTTCCCCTAAAATTCATTTGGAAACTAATCCTCAGTGCAGTGGTGTTAAGAGATGTGGAATTTGGATGTTGAAAACAGAGACCATGAAAATGGGATCAGTACCCTCTCTAGCTTCCATGTGTGAGAGGAAACATACTAACCTTCACTTTCTGTGACTGGCTTATCTCACTTTGCCTAATATTCTCTAGTTCCTCCCATTCTTCTGCAAATGACATATTTTTTATTTTCTTTATGGCTTAGTAGAATTCCATTATGTATACACCACATTTTTTTATCCATTCATTTGTTGACAGTCAGCAAGGTTATATTCATATATTGGCTATTCTGAATTGTGTTGTTGTAAACATGGATATATACATATCACTATAGTATCATGACATTCATTCTTTATTTTGAAACAGTCTCTCCAAGTTACTGAGTGTCTCACTAAATTTCTGAGGTTAGCCTTGAATCTGTTATCCTTCTGTCTCAGTTTTCTAACTGTGGGGATTATGTCATGTGCCACTGTTCCTGGCTTCTATTAATCTTATTCTATAGTTTTAGAAAACCCACTTGAAAATTTCACAATGTCTGCTTGAAAGTTTATATAAAATATACTTTATGCAGAAATATATGCCATTAATATCCTCACAATTAAATACTTTAATATTTGTATTTTGGGGAACAATTCAACAAAGAAGGTCCTAAAAATTAAATGAAGGCTAATAAATTCTTTGAGCAAAATGTTACCTTTTTCTTGTGTAAGGTGTGCAAAATACAGTTTGGCCAAGCAAATATTTCTTAAAACACAGAATTGTTTTGTTATGGCATCTAAAACAACTGTTATTACCTTTTTGAGAACCTGTATTTTTTCCCATATGCTGTATAATTTATTTAGCAAGTATTTGTATAAAGTGTGACTTATTCTCTTCTAAATATATTATACAAAAGATTGGAATTCTGATCATAAACCTACAAAAGCTTTAATAATTTATATGTCTTTTCAGTTGTGTAACTTCATATTTGAACACGTGATGTTTAATATGTTGTTTTAATGTGAAATTAAGTAATGATACATATATTAATGCCAATTTAGTCATATACTTATGTATGTAAACATTATAGTTATGATTCTGTGGAAAACCCTAAATTGTCTGTGTTTGCCAGCCTATATTAACTGAGTGAGAAAATTTAACAATATAAATAATTTAAAATAGAAGTGAAAAACAAAAGGAAATGAAATAAAGATACCGGGATAACAATAACCAAATATTATGCATTAGTAAAAAAGGATGAAATTAATTTTTGTAGCTCTCATGGAAAAATGTGCTATTAAGAAAAGAAAATAGAGCTGCAAGATAGCAGATCATATTTGTAAATTGAAATTTTGTTACACTTATACAAAGAATACCATAGTTCAACAAGCAACAAGATTTAGACAAATATTGCTAAAAATAAATAAAAAACATATGCAATGTTCACAAAGTATTATACAAACTGAATGACACATGAAAGAGCATATTTATTATGATACTATGTATATATTATTCAAAATCAAGGAAAACATTTAAAGTTATAAAATTGATAATAGGAAAAATGCGATTTTTAAATGATTCTAACTATACTTAACACTAACATACAACTTCTCTATCACAAATACATAGATTCATACAAACCCATGCATAATACATCCATACATGTTACAGTAATTTAAGAAGTAACCTTGGTTGGTAGCAGGAGAATATTTCTGTTTGGTATAAAAATAATGTCTAATTACTAAATTATAATGATCAAAGTATGAAAAGTTACTTTGCTATCAAATAAAAAATTAATATCTCTAGATATTAAAAGTAAAGATAGCTACAATGACCGTGATTTTCCAATTTCTTCAACGACAAAAATATATTCAAAATAATAAAACATAATTAAAGCCTGCTTTTTACAAGTTTTACTATTCTCTATTTTATAACTAGAGAAGAAAGTTATAAAGGATGTATACTCTTTTACAGTAAAAGCCATAAGAATTATGTACTAATGGGTGATCAGAAATAAATTTGCAAATAATTAAATATGTAGTAATAAATATATTTTATTAAGATTTTTATAACTTTTCATTGTATAATATGCAGCATATATTGCAAATTGTGTCTGCATGTGTATATGGTGTGTATGTGTAGAGTTGCGACTGAAATCTTTTATGATGAAAAGCACATGATTTTTGTGTTCCACTAAAATCCAAAAGAATTTGTAAAAAATTAAAGAAACATCTATAAATATCACCAAGAATACAGTTTGCATGTAATCACTTTATAATTGTCTGGAATTCATATTCAAAGAAAAAATTTTTGAAAAGAATTTGATAAATGAAAACACAAATCTGTTGCTTTTGAAAGAAATACTTTAATGGCATTTAAAATACATGTAGATAATCTTATGGATATTTGTACATGAATTTTCACAAGTGAACGCTTTTGTATAACCAGCATTCAAAGAAAGAGAATGAAAGAAAAACCCAGAAGCTTTGTTAAACCAGTTACAGTGGTGCACACCTGTAATCCCAGTACTTAGGAGGCTGAGAAAGGAAGATCACAAGTTTCAGGCCAGCCTCAGCAACTTAATGTGACACTATTTGAAAAAAAAATACATGTATATATAATTACATATAATATATGTTACATATATTATAATATATATTACACACACACAGAAAAATTAAGATGCTTTGTCATGATTCCTCCCAGTCACTATTCATCCAAGAAAAAAAATCACTCATTGATTCTAATAAGACAATTTTCTTATCTATTTTGAAAGTTGATTTACATAGAATCATGTCTTTTGTAAAGCTCTATAAAGTTCTTTTTGCATAATAATTTGCGATAATCATTCAAGGTTTTACATGTAAGAACTCTTCAGTATCATTGCCTTGTTATATGACACATTATGTTGATGTTTGGGGGCACCAGATTGTTTCAATTTTATCATAAACATGTCATTTCTTTTGATGAACATATGCATTAATTTTTTTGTTTTATATATTGTATTTCTTATCTCTCAATATTTTGGAGTTTCGGTTTTTGTGTTTACATTAATTTTGATACAACTTACATTAATTTTGTTTTTTTCTTTTTCTCTACCCATGTGCGTATTGATTTCATTTCCTTGACACAGATACCTTCTAGTGGAATTTCTGGATCATTCCACAGTTCTATTGTGGCATTTTGAGGAGTTTTTCACAATGTCTGCACTAACATACTTTCCCACCAACAGCATACAAGTGTTCTTTCCCTCTTATCCATAGCTTCAACAATCCTAATCTTTTTCTTTTGATGATAGCCAAACATATGTGAAATGATAATATTTAATTGTCATTTTGATTAGTATTTCCTTGATAATTAGTGATGTTAAGTAGTTTTTCACATATCTGTTGGCCATTTGCATGTATTCTTTAAAGAAATGTCTATTAAAGGCTTTGGATGAATTTTTAATATAATTATTTGTTTCTGTTGAGATGTGGATATATATTTAGCTATTAACCCCTTATCACGTGTATAGCTTGCAAATATTTTTACCTAATCTGTAGATTGTCACTTCACTTTTTTTCCCTGTGCTGTGCACCTGGTTTTTATTTTTATGTAATCTCATTTGTCTATTTTGGCTTTTGTTGATTGTACTTTGAGGTTTTTTTTAATACCTTAACTGGTCTAATTTTATAAATTAATTTCTGTTTTGTTTATTTTTAATGGTGTAATTATTTTTAATTTTAAAGTTAAATCTTTAATCCATGTTAAGCTTATTATTATATGTGCTGAGAGGTAAAATATAATCTCATTATTCTACATATGAATATCTAGTTTTCAAAATACCCTATATTAAAAAGGCTCACTTCTCCATAGTGTGCAATCTTATATTTTATAAACCATTTGGTTGTAGATTAGTGCATTTATTTCTGAGCTCTTTATTCTATTGTACTTATCTGTGCCTTATGTTATATAACAATACAATGCTGCTTTTAATTATTATAGAGTTGGTGTTATTTTCAAGGATGTATTTAGCTTTGATCATTTGTTCAAGATTGCTATGAGTATTTGGTTGTTTTGCAGTTCAATATAAAATTTAGGATTTTTTTTTCTAATTTGGTAAAAATGCCATTGGTATTTTAATAAGACTTGCATTGGAATTGCAGATCACTTTGTGTACTATGGTCATTGTTAACAATTAATTCTTCCAATTCATATCTTTCCACACAAATTCCTTCCATTTCTTTGTGTGTATCCTCTTAATCACCTTAATCAGTGTTATATAGTTTTTAGTCTAGAGGTCTTCAGTTCCTTAGCTAAATTTATTACCAGGAATGTTTTAGAGCTATTGTAAATTTGATTTTTTTCTTGATTTCTTTTTTAGACGATTCATTCTTAGCATATAGAAACACCATGGATTGTTTTGTGTTGATTTTATTTCCAGAAACTTGACTGAATTTGTTTATTCTGAAATTTTATTTGGTAAAATCTTAAATGATTTGGTAATCTAACATATAAAAACACCAACTAACCGCAGAATGCATAGGGATTACATGTTGATAGGATGTATTTGCCAAAGTTTAATATACTGAAAGTGGAGAGAATAAAATATATCCTGCTATCACTGATTTTGTATATTGCACAAGCTAAATAAATTCTTATAAAGATTTTTGGCATACTTTTATTGGTGCATTGTAATTATACATCATAATGAGGTTCAGAATGATAGAAACACACATGCTCACAGCATGTGATGTGCTTTCCTCCAGATTCCACTACACTCCTTCCCCTTCAGAAAGCTTTTTGTTTGTTTGTTTTTAAGAGAAGAATGTATTACAGAAACCATATCTGGTATACAAAGCATAAAACATTTACTATCTGGCACTTTATAGAAAAAAAAATGTTTACTCTTTTGTCGCCCATGAATCACATCTCAATATGTTTAAAAGAATTCAAATTCCACAAAGTATGATCTTTAACTTCAATTTAATTATATTAGAAATGACTAGCAGAAAGATGTCTCAAAAACACACTATGGAATAACTCGGATCTAAGAAGAAGTCAAAGGGATATTAGAAAGGTTTTGAACTGGATAAATATTTAAACAAAAAATATTAAATTTTGTGGAGTACTACTTAAGGAATATTTGGAAGAGAGAAGAGGGCTTACAGCACAAAAAGGCTTTATCAGAAAATAAGAAATAAGGTAGGGCCGGGCGTGGTGGCACACGTTTGTAATCCTAGCATTTGAGAAGCTGAGACCGGAGGATCCGGGTTTGCTGGCAGCCTCAGCTACCTAGAGAGCCACTCCGCAACTTAGTGAGACCCTGTTTCAAAATAAAGAATAAAAAAAAATAGTGCTGTGGGTGTAGCTCAGAGGTAGAATGACCCTGGGTTCAATCTACAGTACAAAAAAAAAAAAAAAAAAAAAAAAAAAAAA
>PVLC010023913.1:0-25197 GCA_004027655.1 Graphiurus murinus | reverse complement strand
CATCTCAATTGACGCTGAAAAAGCATTTGACAAGATCCAACACCCATTCATGCTAAAAGCACTACAGAGAATCGGAATAGAAGGAACATACCTCAAAATCATAGAGGCAATATACAATAGGCCTACAGCCAGCATCATATTAAATGGAGAAAAACTGCAAGAGTTCCCACTAAAGACAGGAACAAGACAAGGATGTCCACTATCACCTCTTCTGTTTAATATAGTACTCGAGACTCTAGCCAGAGCAATAAGACAAGAGAAGGAAATCAAAGGGGTAAAAATAGGGAAAGAAGAACTAAAACTATCCCTATTTGCAGACGACATGATACTATATTTAGAAGACCCAACAAACTCAACCAAAAGACTTATAGAACTGATCAAGAAATTCAGTAAGGTGTCCGGATACAAAATCAATCTTAAAAAATCAGAAGCCTTTTTATATGCCAACCCCAGCATTTTCTTAAGCTATGTTAGTTTCCAGGTATTACTTTCCAGGAGCAGAGGATGGACTATGCAGGATTTCTGCCTTCAGTGACCATAATTCTCAGATGGGGCTACCCCTCCCTGCCCCCCCCCCCCCCCCCCCCCCCCCCCCCCCCCCCCCCCCCCCCCCCCCCCCCCCCCCCCCCCCCCGTGCATTAAGGCAAGAAGTTCTGAGTTCTGTGAGTTAAATAACACCTTTTGTCTCCTGTTGATTTTGTGGTACCACTTTGGGAGTTGAGTAAGTTAGTATTCAATCCCCAAAGTGGCTCCTCATCACCATATTCAAGGGCTGATTTTTTTGCAAGAAGTAGGTAATCCATTGGTATTCAGGGAGCAAAGGTGTCATTTAATTGGGCCCTTTCTTTTTTTTAACTTTTCAGATTGAAAATAGCTCCTTCTTTATTAAATGTATTTTACAATCAAAGGCCCTTCAATAATCTCTCATTTTGAGTTGCAGACATGTTCCAGTCATTGCAGGAGCAGGAGCCAACTTGTCTGGATAGGAGTTTTGTAGTCTTTATGAAATCCCGCTCTGTGGCTTTATCTCCATATGCTACTTCTAAACTCCAGCAAGAAAATAATGACAAGCAACACCACAGAAAAAAGTGACTGTCTCTTCTGTCCCTTAGCTGTTAGAGTGCCGCTTACAGCAGGGATTTGATTCCATATGGAGGCACTGGTCTCTGCTGTTGGTATATGGACCTGCGGTGTCGTACAAAACTCCCTTTTCCTCCTTAAAGGCATACAAAAGTCTAAAAATAAATCCTCTGCTCTTTCAGGCTTACTTCTGAGCAATCCTCTCGGGACAACTGCCAGCCAGCCAGTTTCTCTTGGTCAGGGGAGGATGGTGAAGCTGAAGGGGATAGGGGAAGACAGGACAGCCAAAACCCATGCTTACAGGATTGGAATCAACACTTTGGGGAGATTAAGAACTGGTTAGATTTTTTTACCCTAATGTTTTCCATAGGTTAGTCCTGGAGGAACCTTTCCCTCCAATCTCCAAGACCAGCTGGTCAGTCAACTGGGTTGGTTGCTGTTGAGTAAGGACTATGGATAAGTGAGAAGTGTTGAGAATTTGTGTGATAGTGAGATATAAAATGCTCCCTAAAGAGCTCATTTGTTAATGTTTGGAGCTTATATAACTGAGACATGAAGGTTGTAATCCCAGCAGTGGAGAAATCCATTGTAAGGGATAAATCCAAGCCAATAGTGTGTGACTGGAAGTCATGGTCCCTGGGGGTACAACCTTGAGGAATTATATAAATGGTTCCTCCTCCCCCTGCTCGTGCTCTTGCTTCTGGCCTCCATGATGTGAGGAGCGCAGCCCATGTGCTCTCCCTCACTCTGCCTCCCACTGCCGCCAGGCCCTGAGATCCGTGGTCCCTGGCCTCACCTGAAACCATAAGAAAATAAATCTTTCCTCTAAGATATGCAGTTCAGTCTTTTAGATTATAATGCTGTCCAGAACAATTGGCAAGCATTCATCTTCTCCTAGGCCAAGCATTTGTGCCAAAGGAGTGACTCCTCCTCAGAAGAACAGTGCTCTGAGTGTGCTGACATGATAAGCACTGGAACCCTGGATGCCTCCTCGCTCGTCCAACATTTGCTACTTGTACTGTTATCAACACTGGCAGCTCATCAGGGAAGAAGAGCATAGGATAGTCATTTGAATTAAAATTTTAAAATCTAAAACCAGTGTATGATGTGGAACATGATGGTACACACTTGTAATCCTAGTACTTGGAAGACTGAGACAAGAGGATCGCAGGTTCAAAGTGAGTCTAGGCAAGTTTGCGAGGCTATCAGCAACTTAGTGAGACCCTGTTTCCAAATAAGAAATAAAATTGGGCTGGGGGTGGTGGGTGTAGCTTGGAGGTAGAATGGCTCTGTGTTCAATCCCCAGCACCAAAAATAGTAAAATAAAATAAAATCAGTGTATGTCTCAGGCTTCTGTTTTCCCCTGGGACTCTAAGGGATGTGGAGAGGACCCTGCCAGGTGTGGATGGCAAGAGCTCTAATCAAGGAAGACGACTGCAAGCACTGGGTTACTTGTGAAGAGCACTGGAGCAATGGTCACGGAAGGAAGTGTGTGCACAGGTAGGGCAGTGAAAGATGGGCAGACCAACCTCATGGTGTCACCAATTGCCAGGAGACTTCCTCTCCTCTCTGCTGCACTCACCTGAATGATCATGAAACTGCACCACCATGGGCTGTGGCTCAGAACACTTGATCTGTCTTTGTCTACTTGGGCTACTACAACAGATGATTTTATTTTTATTTTCTTTATTTTCTTGTGATATGAGGGATTGAATCCACCAAGCTACACCCCCAGCTCTATTTTTTAAATTTTCATTTTGAAACAGGGTCTTGCTAGGTTGATGAGAGTCTCACTACTTGCTATGGCTATGCTTCAACCTGCAATCCTCTTTTATCAGCCTTCCAAGTATTACAGGCATGCACCACCACGCCCAGCTGATAGACTACTTTCAACTGAGAAATTTATAACCAATAAGAATTTTAAAAATAATTTTATTGGTGCATTATAGTCTCACATCATAATGTACTTCATAATGATAGTGACATGCATGTACACAATAGTGACATATATACATACTTGATGGGTGTTCCCACTACTCCTTTTCAATATAGTCCTCAAGACTCTTGCCAGAGCAATAAGAAAAGAATATCAAAGGAATTCAAATAGGAAAAGAAGAACTGAAATTATCTATTTGCAGATGACATGATCCTATTTTAGAAGACCCAAAAACTTCAACCAAAAAACTTCTAGAGCTGATTAACAAATTCAACAAAGTAGCAGGATACAAAATCAATCTAAAAAAAATCAGTAGCTTTTCTATATACCAACCACTGAAAAAGAAATACAGAAAACAATTCCATTTTCAATAACCACAAAAACAATAAAATACCTAGGAATAAACCCAGGAGGTAAAAGACCCATGGAAATTATAAAATACTAAAGAAAGAAATCAAGAAGATCTTAGAAGATGGAAAGATTTCCCATGCTCTTGGATAGGCAGAATAAAAATTACCAAAATGGCCATTCTACCAAAAGCGACCTATAGAGTCAATGCAATTTCTATCAAAATACCAATGTCATTCTTCACAGACATGAACAAATCAATCTTAAATTTCATGTGGAGAAACAAAGACCCAGAATAGCCAAAGCAATTCTCAACAATAAGAACAATGCAGGAGGCATCACATTACCTGATTTCAAATTATACTATAGAGCTATAGTAATAAAAATATCATGGTATTGGAACAAAAACAGACACAAAGACCAATGGAACAGAAGATACAGAAATGAATCCACACACTTATAAACAATTGATTTTTGACAAAGGTGCCAAGCATATGCTGGAGAAAAGACAGTCTTTTCAACAAGTGATGTTGGGATAACTGGTCCGTTTGTAGAAAATGGATATTAAATCCTTACCTCTCACTCTGCAAAGGAGTTAACTTGAGATGGATCAAATACCTGGAAATTAGACCAGAGACTTTGAAGCTACTAGAGGAGGACATAGATTCCACACTCCAATATATATAGATATAGGTAGACATTTTCTCGGCAATAGGAATTTATTCCTTGCAGTTCTGGAGACTAGGATGTCAGAGATCCTGGTGACGGCAGATTCCGTGACTGGAAAAGGTTCCCTGCTCCATAGATGGCACCCCTTGCTGCTCACTCACCTGGCAGAAGGAGGCAAACACCTTCCTCAAAGCCCTTTAATGAGGACACAAGTCCCATCTGTAAGGGCAAAGCCCTTATGACATAATCACTTCTCATCACCCCAGTAGTTAGCTTCCAACACAAGAATTTTGGAGGGACACTAACATTAAAGTTCATGATCATCAGTGAATAAATTGTGGGATTTTAAATTTTTGTGTCTTTGTCAATAACAGAGATATTGAACATGTATCTCTTAAAATGCTTCCAATTGGTAGGATCTCTGGCTTGTTCCCAATGAATATCCACTCATAGGTACAAAGATCATGTCTTCAGAAGTCTTAGTTATTGTTTCATTAGAAAGCATCAGAAAAATCTATAAGTGATGAGACTTTAAGAAGCAGAACTTCATCACAATTCATACTAAGCCCTTGTAGGGTTGATAAAAGCTGTTGTAGAATAAATGTAAGGTGCAAACTAGAAGATACAGAACTTACCATCCTTTTGGACCAAGTTTTATCAAACGAAAAATTGAGCTATAAGCCGACCTGAGAATAATGTTTATGTTTGGACTTGCTTATTTATTTATTTATTTATTTATTTATTTATTTATTTATTTATTTATTTATTTTTGTGTGTGGTACTGGAGATTGAACTCAGGGGCATTCTACCTCCGAGCTACACCCCCAGCCCTATTTTTTATTCTTTATTTTGAAATAGAGTCTCACTAAGTTGCGGAGTGCCTCACTAGGTAGCTGAGGCTAGCTGCGAACCCGGATCCTCCGGTCTCAGCCTCCCAAATGCTGGGATTACAAGCGTGCACCACTACGCCCGGCTGGGACTTGCTTTTTAGAGGGGCATCTACAGATATTGTGAGTTAATATGTGTGTATGTGTATGTGTATGTATATGTATGTATGTATGTATGTATGTGTGTACATATATATATATAGTACACATATATATGTGTGTATATATATACACACACACATACACACACACACACACACACACACACACACACACACACACACACACACAAATAGTCTGAATGTTCTAGTCACCAGAAATCCAGAATTCTTTTCCTTCCATATTTTCAATTTGTCATGATCTTCACATGGTCATGATCTCAAGAAACACAGGTAAATAAGTAGACATAGATACAGATTTTCCCCTACATATATACACTTTTTCATAGATACCTTTTGCTTGATCTGATTTAACTGGTCTTGGGAAAGGGCTGAGATATCTGGACAGATGTGGAATTTATTTTTCATGTTTGGTTAAATTTGAAATATTTCTGTGTTTCAACTATCTTTCAGACCATTTAATCTGTCAACTATATCAGACAGCTTGTTAGAGTTATGATTTTAGAAAATAATTTTTCCCATTCTAAGTATAAACTAACATGAATCCATTAATTCAAGGGAATTTTATTGAACAAAGAAGTTGAAAGGAATACTTCTAAACTAGCATTATGAAATAAGAGAAGGGGCACTAAACTGTAAATTTTATTGATGGGCTATGTAAAGCATTCCTAGCTTACTGAGAAAGAAGCACTAGGGGCTAAGTTCATCACAGGGCAATTAAACAGAATTATTCTGCAATGTGAACTCGGCTTCTAACACAGAATTGAGGGCTTCAGGACTCACACATTGCATATCATACTAAATGCTTAAAAAACATAAATATATATATATATATGTCTTATATATACACATACATGTGTGTATAAATATATATTTGTATGTATGTATATATGTGTGTGTATATATATGTGTATGTGTATGTGTGTGTGTGTGTGTGTGTAAGAGAAAAGCAATATTTTCTAATTAAATCTGCTATTTTATTTAGAATTTCCTTTTCCAAGTCTCAAGAGAGTTATAACACAAACATAAAATATAGATAATAATCAACACTTTATATGGATTTTGCCTCAAGAAATATTGCTATCTCTTTTACTATCAAAATGATTATTCAATTACTTTATTTGTAAGAAATCACTTGAAAACAGGTTAAAAACAAACAAAAAACAAGACCCACAGAAAGCAGTCAACCTACCAAGTTCCTGCACAGTAACACATAAGTGAAGGCATAGTAGGCATCTAACAAAATGGAATAAAGGGTGTATAGAGATAATCAAGGGGTCTTTTCTGATCAGAAGCTTGAGATAGTATTTCAAAGGCAAAAAGAAATTCAGGAATCATTGAGATAAACTGTTCAAGAGTTACACTGAAGACAAAGTCCATGCGTGGCACAGAAACCATGCCGTCCAACAATAATCACTCTGCTAGAAGCAATCCGGTCCTCCTTTTAGTCTGACTTTAGGTCATGATGTACACCTTACCACCACGTTTTCCTGCATTTTCCTCTCCCTGTAGCCTTTCTGACTTTCCACATTTGGACGTTGATGGGCTCCTCCTCCCCCTCCCCCTCCCCTTTAGTTGCATGTGGTATCTGCAGATGCAGCCCACACTGCTCTCTCCATGAACATCCACTGATAGACAGGTGCAGAGATCGATCACAGCTCAGCAACAGTGCTGGAAATGGCCGCCAGTTGTGAAGAATAACAACTGGCAGCCATTCTGATTGGTGTTGGCACGGAAGCTTTCTTCCGAGATCCAAATGCCTTGAGAACCAAATGTTCCTGGGATTCAGGCTTTCTGCAGCCAACAAAGCTTAGGTCAAAAAGCTAATTGGCTACTTGAAACTTTACTTAGATATCTTTAAGAGAAACAAAAAGGGTTGCTTCTGCTAACTCACAGATGCATATGATGGCTAAACAGATAGAGGAGAAAAAGCCAAATGCTTCTTTGAAAGAGCTTCTCTTTCAAGGTAAGGTGAAGAAAGGTATTTGAAATAACAATGCTAAGTACATTTTCTATAGAAATTGTACCAAACCGTTATTTCTTACGTTCGGCATGTAATTATGCCTTTGGTGATATAGTCTTGTGTGTTGTAATTGTTCAAAGATGAATAGATCTAGAGAATGGAAGGAAGGAGGAAAGAAAGGAAGAGAGAGAGAAAGAGAGGGAGAGAGAAAAAGCCCTTTATAAGAGGAATGTTTTGTATAAGTATAATCTTATATCAATAAAACCCCGTCTCTATTTGCTTGCCTAATGTGTAACCTCCATCCTCCTCCTTCTTTGCCCTCAAACACTGCAGCCGCTGTAGGACAGGGCACAGAGAGTGAAATACTCTTGACATTCTGATTATAATTGAGCAGAAAAAAAAATTCCTAAATGCTCCTTCACTAGTGAACAGTTCAATAAGAGAGGGCGCCGGGACACAGAACCTCCTGGACACTGTCATTAGGAACACGCGGTGGACATTGATCTCTGTGCTGTGCCGTGCTTGGGGCCATACCCAGCAGCTCACCCCCATGCTTCCTGCTGGCTGCCAAGTTCTCAGCTGGAAACAGGTGACAGTAGGCTGAGAAAATAACAAGCCACCATAAGATAATATGCTGAGATTAAAGCATAAGGAAAAAAAAAGAAGAAAACCAAATTAAGGGTTCTAATGTAGAATAGAGTAGGATATGAAGAATCATCCTATGCCATTGTTGAGGCCCTTCATTCATATTTAATGAGAAAAAGGCGTCTTAGTATGCAGGTGGCCCTTGAAGAAATCTTCATGTGAAGGTATCAGATGAGCGATGCTGGCGAAGAGAGGTGGAGAGCCCAGCACACAAGGGGCAGAGACTGGCAAGATCAAAAGTCCTATGAAGTCTCAACAGACAGACTGGTGCTGGCCAGGAAGAGGCAGGCACCAAAGCCCAGGGGTTGGGGGGAGGAGACTGGAGTGAGATGCTGCTGGATACAAAATTGAAGCTCAGTCTCTCTGTGCCAGCTCAGCATTTTTATTCCACAGGAACATGAGCAAGCCCATCTATATAGCATATGGTCGTCTCCCACCTGGGAGCTAGGCGACTTTCCTGTGCCAATTTCCCACTCTGCCTCGGGGTAGTAGAGTAAGAAAGGAGACAGCAATTGGGGGTGAACTCCATGCTGAATCTGACCACTTTGTTTGGCAAAGCTTCAAGGGCAGGTCGCGGAGGCTGAGCACAGAGATCTCTGGAGCAAGAAGGAAAGAAGGAGGGACACGGATGAATTCTGTTTCTGCTTCCATTTTTATTATTAAAGCGAACAATTGGCGGTTTTAATTAATGTTTTGTTCCTGTGTATGAGTTTAAGAAAATATTTCATAAACTCATACACAGTCATATTCAGTCTTATGTGCTTTGAGCTAATGTAGATTTTTATCTTTTAAAAAGGGTGTCTCTTCCCCAGGTTATCTGATCTATTCGCTAAGCATCATGAATATTATCAAGGCTATTTTAAGACAGTCCAGTATTTAGGAGCAGGGCTAGCTTCACTGGAATGAAGAAAAGTCACTCCACCTTGGATACTGCAGAACCTGCCCAGAGCTGCCTCCTTCAAGGCTAGATACTGCTTCTTAAATCTGAAGGGAACTAGCAGGGCATGGTGGCACAAGCTTGTAATCCCAGTACTGAGAGGCTGAGACAAGAAGATCCGGGTTCTCGGCCAGGCTCAGCTACTTAGTGAGTCCCTCTGCAACTTAGTGAGACTCTGTTTCAAAATAAAGAATAAAAAAATAGAACTGGGGATGTAGCTCAGAGGTAGAACGCCCTTGGGTTCAATCCCCAGTACCTCAAAAAAAAAAAAAAAAAAATCTGAGAGGAGCTGGGTATAACAGGCTGAGGGGCATTCCAACTTGGGAGCAAGAAGGGTAAGCTTACAACATGGCGAGACAGCATCATGTTGTAAGAAAAGAAACCATGTTAAAAAAGAACCAAGGAAATACTGCAATACTGCTGCCAGCGATCAGTTTGACCAGCAATATAGAACAATCTAGAACTTGTAGAAATCGTAGATAAGCAAAACTCAAAAGCCTACAGGCAGGAAGCTGTTTGGCCTCTGCATAGCTCCCTGAGCCCTTTGGCAGTGCAGTGTCATAGCTTCATAAAAGTCCAAGTCTCCTGAAGAACCTTGGGATCCTGTCGCTGTTTGCCTGGGAAAGAGATCCTCAAAGTGCAACCACAAAGGACCAGTCTGTCTCTATTCAGCAGAACGCAGGTGAATTGCATACCTGAACATGACAGTTCCTCGCTGTGCTAGGAACTTTTCCATTGTGACTTTGGAGTTGTAACAATGGAGATCTTTTACTGGGCTTGAGGGAGGCTGGTCTGGCCTGCCTTGCCTTGTGCTCTGGGCGAGATGGTGTGAGAATTTGTGGAGAGGAAGCTATAACTCAGTGAACTTACAATGGTTGTTACAGAGAAGAACAAAGAGAGAACAGGTCATCCCTGTGTGTCTCAAATCCGATATTATCTCACCTTCTACCACATATTCAGACTCACTGTCTTTTTATCAGAATTTTCTTGGGAAAACGCAAGGATAATAAAGAGCTATGTACTTGGTTTACTGCTCATATATTTTCTTATTATTGTCCTCCTTTCGCTTGCTTCTTAGAGGTTTTTTTTCTTTTTCTTTTTTTTTTATCAATATAAACAGGGCCTTTTTTCAGATTTCCATTTCCAGAATGTCATTATTGATACTGACAGCTGCCTAACTCATGTGAAATATATAATTGCCTAAGGAAGAACATTCCATGACCAATTCTTTCTCTTTTATATTAAAAAGAAGTTAGACAGGCTTGCTAAGCCCCAGGCTTCTGAACTTTATGTCAGCTCAGGAATTTTTTTTTATTTTCCAGATATTATATTCATATATTTTTTCTACATATATCAAATTATTTTCTCTGGGATAAATTTAGTAAACTACTCCCCCCTGCCCTGTTTTTTTTTTCCTGAAGATTGCCTGTTGTACTTACCCTAGATCTCTCACTATAACTCCTCTCCCAGTCCTAATGACAAATAATAATTCATATAATTTAATAAGTCTCTCGTAATGGTATAACTCTTTCCTCCAACTTCAAGTATTGTCTAATCTGCTTTCAAAATTTTGAGATTGAATTAAATGCAGTTTTAACTTTAAAAAAAAATACTTGTTGATTGTTTTTGTTGATGCATTTATTACTTTTTCCCTACTTGCTGGAAAAGCCCGCCCACCCCCAGCTCCATTAACATCCCTCCTCATCCGCTCTCCATCCCCCTTTCACCTAGTCAAAAACACTTTCTCACTCAGGAGTAAAAAGGAAACACGTATTATGAAGGCATTCTTACTTTTCTTTTCTCTTACTTTTCTCTTCTCAAGGACTACCACTCTGATTCCTTTAACATTCTCCAATTGCTCATTTTAACAGCCCTGATCATTTTTGGGGTAAGATCTTTTGGAACCTCTCCAAGTTATCCGTAGGTATGATCTCTCTTCCCATTTGCAAACTGGCAGGAGAAAGATGATATTGTATCACAGCAGAGCATGATTCTGTGGGGAGTAAGATCTTAAGGAGAGACAGAGAGCTGAGGGCCGAGGAATTAACAGAGGAGGTTGAATTTATATCAGACTCCATCTCCATTGGAGACTTCTGGCTTCCTGTGATTTTCAGTTACCTCCTTCATGCCTTGGTACATTTTCCCTGGCCACAGCAAACCTGGGTAAGAGCTGGTTCAAGAGGTGTGTTTTGCAGGCTCCTTTTCTCTTCATTCTTCTCCAATTATTACCTGTTGCGTAGGCCCTGCAGTGTGTCCTCCCCACTTACTCCCCGTTGGCCTAAGAAGGTGTCTTGGTATATTTCTGGACAAATTCATGCTGTCGTTTCTCCACAAAGTACAGGTACGTAAACATGCTTATTGTGACTCTCTGGCTCGTGGTTCCTATCATCAAGAGAAGCAAGGTGGCCCTGGCTTGGGAGCTGCCACTCTCTTCTAGCCTGAGGTGGCCCCGCTATGCTCAGACCCCCAGAGGCAGGCGCACCACCTCCCTCATGGCAGGCGACTCCTTGGGGTTCCTATGACTCTTCCCCTGGAGCGAGAGATTTCTGTGTATACAGCAGGCAACACATAGGGGGAAAGAGGGAGCTCAGGGTTTGCCCTATGACTTTGTTTCTGCCACGTACTTGGGTCTCAAGATTCCTCACAAGCTCTGGAGGAGATGGGGTGAGTGGATAGGAGCCGCTGCGGGGCCCCCGGACTCTGAAGGGATGTGAGCCTTCATTCAGTCTATCAGGGACAGGGCTGCAGACATGGGCACCAATGTGAGGTTTTGGTGTTAGCCTAGACACTGGCCCATTCCTCAGGAACTCCTTGGCTCCCAGAAGTTCGGGGTAGTAAGTAAGAGAAGACAGGGATGTGGGAGGAGGCAATTCCTCTCCCCAGTGGCAAGTCATTCATCTTCCAAGGCCACCTAGGGAAAGACTCACCTGGTGCCTTTGCTGTTCTTACCATGCTGGTTTCCCCATAGAACCTGATGGTTGCAGTACGTGGAGGGAGTGGTGGCAAAGGGGCAGGGGTAGCCCTGGCACTCAACTGGAACAGAAGTGGCTTTTTCAGACCTGTCGGTGCAAACTGGAGAGTCTGGGTGACAAACCTCCTGTCCTTCTTGGGCTGCCCAGATGCCAGTGAAGAATGGACAGCCCAGCTAATAAAACGAGTGCCCACTGGTCTTTGCCTCTCGGACGTCGCCAGGCAAGAAGACAGTGGTGACGGAGGAGAGCGAGACTTAGAGCAAGAGACTTTCCTCCAGGGACTCTGAGTGCCAGGCTGAAAACAAACCTTTGTGTGTGTGTGTGTTTTGTTGTTGTTGTTGTTTTTGTTTTTGTTTTTAAAATGCTTTATTTCTCACCGGCCATCATGGTGCACACCTATAATCCCAGTACTTGGGAGGCTGAGACAGGAGGATCACAGGTACCAGGCCAGCTTCAGCAATTTAGCAAGAACCTCAGCACCTTAGTGAGACCCTGTTTCAAAATAAAAAATAAAATAGGACTAGGGATATGGCTCAGAGATAGAATGACCCTGGATTCAATCTCCAGTAACACACACACACACACACACACACACACACACACACACACACACACCAAAAAACTTTATTTCTCAATGTCTTTTTGTTTTTAGTTTATAATTTCTTTTTTTTAAGTTTTAAAAAATGTATTGGTGCATTGTAATCATCTATCTTTGTGAAGTACAAGCAGGTAGAGGCATAAATGCACACATTTCTCATTTAACCCTTCCCCAATTTCTGCCCCATTCCCTCCCCCTTCCTCCTTCTCATGTTCTGTTTAGTAATTGATTTTGATATGTTTGTGAAAGTCCATCATGTGCAGTAGGGTGTTTCCCTTTTCCCCCCTCCCAGCTCCCTCAGTTAGGTCACCTCCTTTGCTCATAATTTCAATCTTATCTTTTACTATTTTGATCTACATTAAATGATAATTATCCATGTGTCTTGTGTGTGTGTGTGTGTGTGTGTGTGTGTGTTACTGGGGATTGAACCCAGAGGCATTCTACCTCTGAGCTACACCCCTAGTCCTATTTTTATTCTTTATTTTGAAACAGGGTCTTACTAAGTTGTGGAGGGCTTCTCCAAGTAGCCACGGCTGGGCACAAACCTGCAATCCTCCTGTCTCAGCCTGCCAAGTACTGGGATTACAAGTGTGTGCCACCACACCCTGCTTATGTGAGTTCTTTAAACTTGTTTTTCAAGATTTAATAGTTTGATTTTGCTCTATAATGAAATTGTACAATCTTTCCAAGACACTGCTTTTTAATTTTATCCCTTGACTTTTAAAATGTTTCATTATTTTTTAAAAATTTTATTTAACTCACCTTCCCAAAAGTTTGTTTTCTGGTGCCAACTTTGCTTTAACTATTTTAACCTATTTTATCCATTTTTAAAACTTTAGATGCCTATCTTTCCTTTTAAACTTATGTTTACATCTGCCTTATAACATCAGAAAGGAGTTGTAGTCCTGGAGGCAAGAAAAGTCCCCCAAAGAGGGAGGCTCCGAGAACAGCAGCCCTTCTATACTCTTTAATAGTCCCCAAATCCTTTTTAATGTTGAATCTGCTAAAACTTTAACTCGAGAGACTCAGGAGACCACCAAGTTTCAAATTTCCTCCCAGGATGATGCTAATATTACCTGCGCTAGCAGCATATTTGAACTGCTGGAATAGTGTTGTGCTTTCGGTTCCCTTATGAAGGGAAGCATTATTTAAAACCCACAGCCTGCACCACAGATGACTGTCGATGCTGGGCACACCTCCAGGCCGGAGCTGGGCAAAGTTACACAAAACAGAGGGAGGTAAGTACGAGAGATTCCTTGGCGGCAAAGAACGTCAGCAAAATAGTCCCCGTTTGACTTTACCAAAGACTCAGGCCTTCTTGACAGTTCTATGAAGCGACTCGGAGAGGTGACATTGCAGAGGCTTCTGGAAGGTTGTCACAGGAGTCAGGAAGCCTAAGGGAAAGAGAGAGAGCGCGCTGCAGTTCTTTGGCGGCTGAGGACTATTGAGGAAGGCTAAGGCACCTCCCCCGCCAAAGAAGAGAACAGCCGACATTGCTTTGTTGTAAAGATCTGAATGTTAAAATAAAGGAGTAAATGAACAAGACCCAGTTACACTTCTAAAAGGAGACCCCCACAAGAGGAGTTTCTCTGTGGTAGCAAAGGGCTCAGCTGGCTGGCTCTTTCAAGGGTGTCCTCCTAAGGATGTCTCAGAGGGCGAGTAAGCGAGAGCCTTCCCTGCCAACATGCCTGGACTCCCTGCCTCCAGAGTCAGGGGCTCTGGGCTTGTCAGCTGAGATGTCAGATGTTTGGGAAAGATGGTCCTGTAGCTCAAGGGTTTGAGGACTTCAGTCCCAGGGCTCTGTCCTAAACCCCTGGACATGCCTTCCATGAGTATTATACTATTATAATATTATTATAATATATTATACTAGCCAGACATGGTGGCACACGCTTGTAATCCCAATACTTGGTGAGACTGAGACCAGAGGATCTGGATTCACGGGCAGCCTCAGCTACTTAGTGAGGCCCTTCGAAACTTAGTGAGACCCTGTTTCAAAAATAAAGAATAAAAAGTAGGGTTGAGGGTGTAGCTTGGAGGTAGAATGCACCTGGGTTCAATCCTCAGTAACACACACACACACACACCCCAAAAACAACAACTACAAAAATATATATGCATATATATATATGTTATACTATTATAAATATATACTACATCATACTACTGTACAGTGTGTGGTGCTGTATGGAGAAGAATATTTTGATTCGTATCTGTGGCTTATGTCCTCACTATCACTTGCTAAATTTAATGATGTTTGTCCATACTCGATTTCCTCTTGGCTGGTTCTTTTGGTAGTGTTGATAGCATCCTCCTCAGGTAATCGGGTTTGTTTTTGGAGCTGCAGGTTTCATTTTCAATAACTCTCTCCTTTCTCTCCCGAGGGGGAGGGAGGCATCCTGTCTGAAATCATCATAGCAGTGACTTGAGTGAAATACTGAAAGCAAAGAAAAAGCTGGATAACAGGAGGGCGATTCTGTAAAATATGGACCAACAGCTTATGGAATATACTATGACCAAATTATGGTTACAAGCTATATAGTAAGAGAAAGAATTATTATTTGGGTAAAAAAAATACAAAACAAAAACCCATCATGCATAACTTCCTTTTTTGCAGAAAACTCATTAACTAACCACCAGTCCTCCCTAATTGAAAACTAAAATGTGTATTTATAAATAATTTATGGGTTAAAATAAAACCTAATAAAAAGTGTAAAGGTTTACAAATAATGACCACAGAAATATCATATACCAAGCTTTTTTAATAAGCCCTCGACTTGAGAACCTGTAAGAAGGGAAATAAAATCGAACCAAATAAATTGTAAGGGACCAAATACAATGTAGGCACCGCCTATGGGCTAGCCAGTCAAGAGCGGCCAAGGGCACTGCAGGACCCTCCTCTGAATGCAACTGCTGCTCTACTGCTGGCAGTCAGAGCTGACTTCGCAGTTAATTGCCAACACTGCCCAGAAGGCCGAGGTTTTCAACACCCAGGCAGCTAGAGAATGGGGGGGGGGGTAGAGGATGCCTGCTACAGACAAGGCCTCATTTCCTTCCTTTGGCCTTCTGTGAAATGGGCAGGGAAAAACGGCCTCTTTGCTCTGCCATAGGCCTCCCTTTAGGGGATCTGACAGATAGGACCTGACTGACGTCTGGCATCACCAGAGGGTCTAGAAATGCATTTCTAGCTTTATCCCCTCCATTCCAGTTAGCATCCTTGCAGCTATAATCTAAAAGATTGGCCATGTAGTTTAGAGGAAAGAAGATCTATTTTTTATGTTTTCGGGTTCAGTCCCTGTGAGGCCAGGGACCTTAGATCTTGGGGCATGGTGCCGGGAGGCAGAGAGAGGGAGAGTGCATGGGCTGTGCTCCTCACATCATGGAGGCCGGAAGCAGGAGAGAGAGGGGGGGGGGGGGGGGGGGGGGGGGGGGGGGGGGGGGGGGGGGGGGGGGGGGGGGGGGGGGGGGGGGGGGGGGGGGGGGGGGAGGGGGAGGGAGAGGGAGAGGGAGAGGGAGGGAGAGAGAGAGAGAGAGAGGGAGAGGGAGGGAGAGAGAGAGAGCAAGCGAGCGAGCGCAGGGGGAGAAGGAGCCATTTATATAATCCCCAAGTCCCCACCCCCAGGGATCCACTTCCAGCCATCACTCTACCAGCCTGAGTCACCACCCAGATGAATCCATTACAATGGAATTATCCACTGCTGGGATTGCAACCCTATGACTCAATTACATCAACTCCAGACATTAACACAGGAGCTCTTTGGGGGATGTTTATACCTAACACTCTCTATAAATAGGAAGGGAAGAGTGGAGATGGGGGAGTCAACCTGTACCACCCATAGGTGGGAGCCACTGCAATTGAGGACTGAGGACCTTCCATGTGTCTGTGGGGCCCATGAACCTGTTTCTCCTGTGAGTTAAATGTTCATATCCTTTGTCTATTTTTCTTTATGGCTGACTGGCTTTTTCTTATGACTTCTAGGGATTTATTTATTCATTTCTTCTGAACACTAATTTTTGTCAGTTATATGTACTACAGGTATCTTCTTTTGGTTTTAGAGTTGTGTGTGTGTGTGTGTGTGTGTGTGTGTGTGTGTGTGTGTACATCACAAAGTAACTTATTGGAATGTCAAGAAATCCATCACTCTTTTCCTCTTTGATTTGTGTTTGTTGTGCCTTTTTCAAAAGTAATTTTTCTCCCCCGAGGTCATAAGCTAAGCCTATACATTTTCTTCTTAAATGGTTAATGGTCTATTCTTCACATTTTGATATTCATCCATCTGCAATATACTTTTGAGGTCTGGAAGAGAGATATCTCAATTTATTTTTCTATATTGACGGACGATTGACTGCACAGCTTTACCACTTATTGAATACTTCATTCTTTTCTTTCCAGAGTGTGATGAACCACACAATCTCTTCTGCTTGGAGCATTTAATTTGGTCCAATTATCGTTTTGTCTGTCTCTATTGCAATACAGCACAGTTTTAATTACCATGATTTTATAGTGTATTTGTACTAGTATTAGAGTTAGTGCTAATTTCTTACTCATTTTCTTTTGAATATGCTGACTTTTCTTCAGTTTCTACTGTCTTATAAAAATTTTAAAATAATATTTTGGGGAGTTCTGGGGATTGAATCCAGGAACATTCTACCTCTGAACTAAATAAACCCTCAGCCTTTTTATTTTATATTTGAAACAGGGTCTCATTAAGTTGCTGAGGACCTCGCTAAATTGCTGAGGCTGGTCTCAAACCTGTGATTCTCCTGTCTCAGCCTCCCAAGTACTGGAATTACAAATATGTACAGTGATTCCATACAATCTTTAAAATCAGTACATTTCCATTTTGAAAAGTCGAGGATTTATGTGGAGTTATATTAAATGTAGAGATTAGTTTTCAGATAACATAGACTGTTAAAACATTGCTTATTCATATCCTCATGCATGAACCACTTTAGAGAAACCATCTCTTACATCCTCTAAAATAGTTCCCAAATTTCTGAATATAGTTATTTTACATATTTTGTTAAACTTATCCAAAGGTGTATTAGCATTTCCATGTAGTTTCTAGTGGAAGCATCTTTTGTTGTTAGTTTCTGTGTTGTGTGCCTATGGCATGTAGGAATCCCACCAACACTGCGATGTTGCTAAACACTGCATTAGCTCTCATGGATTCACCTAGGTTTTTTTTTCTTTAGCTGATGAATGCTGATGATTTAGGCTTTCCCTGTGCAATCCTTACACCTCCTATTCCTTGCTAAAACACCCAGGGCCATGTTGAAGAGAGAATGCTGAATAGGGAGAAGCTGGATTAAGGGCCAGCTGGTTCTTACCAGGGGTGCTAATGTGTCAGGGGCATTGGAATGTCAGTGGGATAAATCACATATATGGTGCCAAAACACTCAAGTTTCCATAAGCAATTCCTTCTATTATTAGCAAAATGAATTTTTGTGCTGGTCCCACCAACGTGGTGATTCTGAAAGGAAATTTAAAAAAATAATAATAAAATAAAATAAACCAGAAGCACTCTTTGCCAGCCACCTCTGACACTAGCTAGTGGACAGTCACCTGAACTTGGCAACCTCTAGCGCTGAAGTTCTGGAACAAGACAATGGTTGCATAGTGCTGTTGATTGGGAATAAATGATTTTCCTCATTATTGAATTTTAATCATTTTACACTGCTATTTCCCAAAGTAAACCTAGCATGATGGTTAGCTATTGAATGACCCCTCAAAATCTCATATGTTAACGTGCAGACTTGATGTGTTTACATCAGGAGGGTTGTAATCTCATCAGTAGATAAATCCACTGCCCTGGCTGTCTCCATGGTAACCTAGGCAGGTGGGGTATGTGTGGAGAAGGTGGGACTGTGGGTGTGGTCTTAAGGACTGTGCTTTTGCCTTTTCATCCCCTTGGCTGTTTGCTTGGCTCTGCTTTGCTTACTGTCTCCATGTGAGAGTGGAGCCCTTGCTCTCTCTCTCCTTCTCTCTGCCTCCCTATGCTATGTCCCGATTTCTGCAGATGTCACCCCGCCCAATGTGGACAGAAACTCCGAAATCTCTATATAACTGTGAAGAAAAGTGTCCTTCCTCTAAGTTGTGCGGTGTGCTCACTTGTCTTGGATTATAACAGGGAGAATGTAGACCGAGGCACCTGGTTTGGAAAAGAAAATACACAGTGGAATGTGAAGCTCAAAAATGAGATGACATCTTGCCTTCTCAGCTTCATTGCTTGGAAGTACGTTAGTAAGCAAATCTATATATGAACACAGTATTTATTAATAGAAATAAGTCTCTCCATCTTCACTGAATCCATCTGAATGAATATTCCTTACAGATTGTCTAAAAGGGCATCACATTATTAGCTTGTTCAGTTTGGGTCTTGAAGAAGGTCTAATAATTGCCCTATGGAAAAGGGATTTGAGCATGAGACTTCTTTGGGAGTATTTTGATTACCCAAGTTCACTATTTTCCAGATAAAAATTGTCACAAAGTTCAGCATAGTTATGTACACACATATATACACACAGACAGACTCAAATGCACTGTATAAACTTGGCACAGAGGTTACAGGCATTTGTCCATCTGCTTTGGGGGAGAGAAAGCCTTTTGATGTATTTGGACACATCTTTGCTTCTCCTTCCTGCTTTATTTCACAGCTACATATTGATATTATTTTGGTTTTTGTTTTTGAACAGCTTTTTGGACCTATGACAATGTCTCATACTTCAGGCCTGCCACTCAGTCATATTTCTGTGTTGTTCAGTTTTTCTCTTTTCCATGTCTAAGTCATACTTTCTGGTTTCTGTTATTTTCTTTTTTCCTTTTCCCTGTCACTTACTTTGCAGCAGCTCAGACAGACTGAAAAGGAGAGAGAGAGAGAGAGAGAGAGAGAGAGAGAGAGAGAGAGAGAGAGAGAGAGAGAGAGAGAGACAGGAGGAAGACGAGGATGAGTATAATGAGGAGGAGGGCAGGAGGAGGAGGAGGACCAAAAGAAGGAGAAGAAGAAGGAACAGACTTTTCTGAGGATAAATAAAACTTCTGTAGATTAGCTACCAAGTAGGTATAAGATATATATAATAAATCAGAGATTTAGAGTATGTTTCTGTGTACATTGCTAAGTAATAGTTACATTTTCTTCAAGTATAGACACAACAAAGGTTTAGAAATGCACAGTGTGTTTACTGAAGATGAAAGTACAGTAATAACAATTAGATTGAGAATGTAATGAAAAATAAACAAATGGCAGATGGAATCCCCAGTTGAGCGTAATACACACATAGAATCACTTCACTCCCAAGAGGGGTCTGTTTACCCTGTGAGTCCACTGGAAAGCTTGTCTGAATACCTGAGCCCCTGCCTCCTGTGATGTGCAGAAGCATGTCTGTGCAGGGGCATTACTGGGATGCTTCAGTCTGCATCCCTAGAGGGCTCACTTCCAAGTTGCCCTGTGTCTCTGGGTTCAGAGCACCCCAAGGATGAAGCAGAAGCAGAGAGAGATGCTCTAGCTGTGCTCCTTCTCTGGGTTGAGGGGGCTGGTTTTCTAGCAGAGACATGGCGACTGGAAGCTGGCCAGCACTGTGCAGTTGCAGAGCGGGTGGCCAGTTCTGGGTGGGGAAGGGAGAGTAGGCAGCCGTGGATCACCCAGCCCCGGAGGTCAGGGAGTCCTGAGACGTTCCCAAATTCTGTGTTTATGTGATGCAAGCTGGAATGAGGGACAGCAGGCTGCATAAGATGAGCCTCCACAGGTGGGCAGGGTTCCCAAAGATCATCAAACTCACTAAGTGCTTTGGGCATTTTATCTGTGTGAAATTGGAAGCCCAGGGAGGCAAAGGAGGAAGTCAGGAAGCCTAGACTCTGGT
This sequence comes from Graphiurus murinus, assembly GCA_004027655.1. NCBI lineage: Eukaryota > Metazoa > Chordata > Mammalia > Rodentia > Gliridae > Graphiurus > Graphiurus murinus. The sequence goes on along the minus strand of PVLC010023913.1, from coordinate 5,183 downwards.
ACCGACCATCCTTGCTGGGCTGAGGACTTCAGATGAGTTGCTCACCCTTGTGGGTTTCAGTTCCTCACCTGTGAGAAGAGCAGGGGTGGGGGCAAGCTGTGAGTCCTTACCTCCTTTGATCCATCCTGTTGAGGAGACTTGTCATTGAACCAATGTTTAGGATGTTCCAGATACTTCAATTATTTTGTGTCATTTAAACCTTGCAATAAGCCTATGAAATGGGTATGACTATGCTTGTTATGGTTTGGATTTAGAATGTCCCGCTAGATCTCATGGAGAAAAGGCATGGATCTCATGGAGGTGGGGCTTGGCTACTGAGGAGGCGTCCCTAGGGGTGTGGCTTTGGGGGTTATGTATGGTCCCTCCTCCCCTTGCTTTCTCTTTTGCTTCTGGTCTTCATGATGTGAGAGCAGAGCCCTGTGTTCTCTCCCTTCTTCTGCCTCCCACCACCATGCCCTGAGTTCCATCGATGTAATCGGCCTAAGATGGACTGAACCCCTGAAACCTCCAGAAATGTGAGCAAATGAATCTTCCTTCCTCTAAGTTGGGTGTTGGCCAGGTGTTTTGGATACAGTAGTGAGAAGGTTGGCTGAAATACTGAGAGCTGTGAACATACCTGGGAAGTGAAGGCCCTCGATTTGAACCTCTGCTTAATGTTCTTCCAAGGCCCATGGGATTTTAATATGACATTTTGGGACAGTTACTTAACTTTCAGAACTTAAATTAAATATGAAATGGAGTACAAATTCTAGTTGAAAGATGGCAACCAATTAGCAAAGTCTACATTTCCTGAGAATGAAAAGAAGTGGATTGTATGTGTGTGATGTCAACAGTGAGATCATTTAAGTACAGGGAGAACTTTCAGGCAGGAGAGGTCATTAGCTATGGTTGAGGTTCCTGGCATATTTTCTCTCATTTCTTTATCAAGCAGAGTCTTATATGTTCTAATTACCTCAGGGGTTGTTCTGACGATCAGCTGTGTGTATTTCTACAAGTCTCCTTTTCAAGGTCAAATTTGGAATATCCCTAATAGTCAGACATGTCTCCTCAGTGGAAGAAATAGAAATGATCTGTTTAACATATTCTAAAGTGATCAGAATATCGTAACATATACCGTAGAGAATAGTCACATGGAAAAAAAAAATGGAGAAATCAGTTGTTTTGAATTACTTTAAGAAATTCTGAAATTACATAACTAAAATATGTGCCTACATATAATACTCACGTGCGTGCGTGCACACATACACACACACACATACACACACACACACAGACTTGAAGGGAAAAACAAAGACCTCTGAATATTCAAATTCACAACATTAATGAATTAAGAGATCATTTATAGAAATTGGTGTTTCTGAACTTTTACAAACACTTGCCCTTTTGGATTACTCTGTGCATTACATACGCATACCTGCAAGAGTGTTTACTTCATGAAAGAGTCTAAGCCTGCCTCCTGGCTGGAAGATATTGATGAGCTTTGTCCTCTTCTATATTGCTTCTCTTACAAGGACAGATTTTTTTTCTTCTTCAAATATAAAATAACACAGACACATTATAAAAACCACATCTCATCTCTTCACCTCTCCTAAAACTTCTGCTCTGTGTTAGTGTGGACTCGGCTGTGACATGACCTCTGCCCTCTCTCCAGGGGATCTGGATGAGGCCAGGAAAGGAAAACACAACACGGGGCTAGAAGGGAAGGGAGGCCCTGGTGACAACTAGGCAGGACGATTTCTTTGAAATTGTGATTTGCTCTTGCAACACTGCAGTGGACGATTAACTTCTGGCTCATTTAATGAAAGTCCCTGTCCCCAGTTCTATGGTTCCCTTTGTGATTATTAGCTGCTCTTCCAAACACACACCTAAACAGCTGTGCCAGCCTTCCTTTGGATTTTCCTGGAACACAGTTGAGATCCTGTTAGAAAGGTCTGTGCATTTCCACTTTGGAGGGAGTGACCCTGCAGGAGCCCTCTGCCCTGCTACTCAGCCGGCATCCCTGACGCAGCCCCCGCTCTCGAAACGCGTCTTGGAGGACACGGTATTCCATAAGTGAATGGGGAATATTAGCCTTCTCATTCTTTTAAGAATAAAATTACTTAATGTCTCATTATCCTCTTAGATACAGTCACACATTTGTAAACAGTGGTAACTGAAAAAGAAGAACGATTATGTTTGAAATGTGGTGACCAAAGTTACTGGTGATTTTGTCGATTCCGTTTTCTCTGTACCCCAGCACCAACTGCCAACTCTCTCCCTCGCTGCGTGGTTGCCAAAGCATAGAAAATCCTAATAAAGAATGTTAGTGGAGTTATTAAGTTATTACTATTCTATTACTCCCTCTCTCTTCTCCTCTGCTTTCTTCCCTCTCCTCCTCAAATAGGCACATTGTCTGCAAATGGGATAATCGTCCTGTCCAGCTTTATAATGCCATTAAGACACTTTCAGAGCCAACCAAAATAGCGAAGCCGACAGAAAAGTGAGCTATTAACAATGCACGTGCAATAGCAACTCTGATTATGATAAATACAATGGAAATGTACTCATTAGAAGGCACTGAGCAAGACACTCAAGGTTTTTTTTTTTTTCATCTCGCTTTGAAAATTAGCAAAGTGAAGGCAATCCACTAGGCCCTTAGTCTGACCTCCTGCCCACTCCGTTAGCACCTATTTCTGCCTTCACGTGCAAATGCCTGTTCAATTAATAATTTCAGCCAGAAACTTCATCTCTTCCTTTGGATGTCAAAAGAGTCTCTGTTCTTTCTATTCATTTTAACAGGTTTACTGAGATATAACTCACATGTTATCCAAATCATCCACTTAGAAAGCGCAGTGCATTGTTTTTTTAGTAAGTTCACAGGACATGCAACCTCCACCACAGTGTAATTTCACAACATTTGCCTTTTCTCAGAGAGAAATCCATTAGCAGCCATGGCCCGCCCCACCCAGGCACTTCCTATCTCCACTTAGATTCGCCTATTCGGGTCTTCTCAGATAACTGGAATCATAGGATACAGGATCTTTTGTAACTGGCTGATTTCACTTAGATTGTTTGTAAGATTCATCCATATTCAGAATGTATCAATGCTCCGCTGATTTTTATGGCTGAGTAATATTCCATCGTAGGGACACAGGCCATTGTGTTTATTATACTTCAGTGGCTAGACATTCAGGTGGTATCTGCCTTTTGACTGCGATGTACTATGCTGCCATGAAGAGCCAGGTATAAATTCCTGTGTGGGTACATGTTACACATTTGCATTTTTTTTAGGTAAGTAGATAGAAATGGACTTGTTAGATGGTATCAGGTAAGACGCCCAAATTTGGGTCATATGGTAACTGTGATATTTTAAGAAATGGTCCCCTTTCTTTTCACCGGTGCTGTGTGATGGCTATACTTTCATCCCTCCCTTGTCATTGGTCTTGTTTTTCATGAAGGCTCTTTGGTGATGGTGAAGGAGAGTCTCACCACCATTCTGTTTATCTCCCTCTGATGATTAATGGAGCTTAGCAGCCTTCTGTGCTTATCTCTACATTTATCATTGAATCCATATTCATTTCAATCTTTTGTTTTAAAATACAATGCATTATTAGAGAAGTGAGGGGTGGTAAGGCTTGTGGATTGGGGAGTGGTTGCCATTAAAAAGAGAATTGATTACTCACAATTTAAAAGGCGTGGCAAGCCGGGCGTGGTGGCACACGCTTGTAATCCCAGCATTTGGGAGGCTGAGACCAGAGGATCCGGGTTTGAGGCCAGCCTCAGCTACCTAGTGAGGCACTCTGCAACTTAGTGAGACTCGGTTTCAAAATAAAGAATAAAAAATAGGGCTGGGGGTGTAGCTCAGAGGTAGAATGCCCCTGAGTTCAATCCCCAGTACCGCAAAAAAAAAAAAAAAAAAAAAAAAAAGGCGTGGCAGACACACACCCCATGGAGAAGTTCTGGGACCAGTCAGGAAGTGGTGAGGGGACAGTTGTGATCACTGGCCTTCCTTACTGTTTGAATAGGCCAAGTGGCTGAGGGAGAGCAAGCCAGGAGACTTCAGCTATTTTGAGTAATTTCTGCAAGTCTGCGGAATATGGGATGCCCCTTGTCGGATACCTGGGCATGGTATGATTAGGACAGATATATCGTGGTCAAAATGCAAGTCTGATAAAGGAGGTGATTAGGACGTGGACTTTGGGTTCATTGTTTTGTGTTTGAGGACTGGACCCTTTAAGGAGGAGTTTGCTGTGGGGGAAGAGAAAAGGAGGTAAGTGGATTCAGGCATACTATTAAGATGTCTAAAGCAAGGTGTGCAGGTGTTAAACCATCAAATTCATAGAAGCTGGAAGCATCACTACATCATTAAATTGGGCTGTTTTTAATATCTCCTTGTTCATTTTAATTTGCATTTCCCTGATGACTAGAGATGAACATTTTTCACTTATCAGTTGACCACTTGTATTTTTTCCTGTTCCTAAACAAAGAAATATTTGTTCAAAGTCTTTTCCCGTCTTGTAGTTGGGTGATTTATTTTCTTGGTATTGAGTCATTTGAACTCCTTGTATGTTTTGGATATTAGCTCTTGATGAGATGCATGCTTGTATAAGTATTTTCTCCTAGTGTGTGGGTTCTCTCTTTACTTTGTTACCTTTCTTTTGCTAGGCAGAAGCCTTTTCTCTTGGAATAAATCCCATTTGTCTATTTTTTGCTTTTGTTGCCTATGCCTTTGAATTCCTATGCAAAAAAAAAAAGTATTAGTCAGATTAATGATAATGGTATTGTTGAGTTGTGTGTTCTTGGTATATTTTAGATAAATCTTTTACCACATATATAATTTATAAATATTTTTTCTATTCTGTGAGCCATGTTGTTTACTTTTCATTGTTTAGCTTTCAGTGAAAAGGCTTTAATTTTGATGTGATTCAATATATGTTTCTTCCTTTAGTCTCTTGTGCTTCTGATGCCCTAATAGACCCTTGCCTAATCAAAGGTCTTTCTTTCTTTCCTTCCTTTCCTCCCTCCCTCCCTCCTTCCCTCCCTCCCTCTCTCCTTCTTTCTCTGTTTCTCTCTCCCTCTCTCTCCTTCCTTCCTTCCTCCCTCTTTTCTTTCTCCCCCTCTTCCTCCTCCTTCCTTCTCCTCCTCCTTTCTGCTCCTCCTCCTTCCTCTCCTCCTTCCTCCTTTTCCTTTCTTCTTCTTCCTCT